>CAXKVX010000226.1:0-229999 GCA_964058865.1 Eleocharis quinqueflora | reverse complement strand
GATTATGACTAGAGTTCTTCATCTATGGTGGTAACAATTAAAAAAACATCACAAAGCATCTTATCCTTTTACGAGAAGAGTTTCTTATATGAGTACTTCATTTAAGGGTAGTAGCCTTTACAAAAAAGCCACAAAACGTCCTATCCTACTATGAGAAGTGTTTCTGATCAGAGTACTTCCTTTATGAGTGTTAACCTTTCAAGAAAACTCCAGAAAGAATTATATCATACTACGAGAAGAGTTTCTTCTCCGAGTACTTCATTTAAGTGTTTTAACAATTCAATAAAACACAATGAAGAATCATAGAGTACCACTCTATCTGCTTCGTGTACGAGTACTTAATTTATTAGTGATTCTGATTAGAGTACTTCATTTATGGGTGGTAAACAATCAAGAAAACAACACATAGTATCTTATCCTGCTCGAGTGGTGTTTCTTCTCCGAGTACTTCATTTAAGTGCTGCAAACAATGAATAAAACACCACGAAGAAGCATAGATTACCACTCTAACTGCTTCAGGTCTGAGTAATTAATTTATGAGTGATTATGATCACAGTACTTCATTTATAGGAGGTAACCATTAATGAAAACTTCACAAAGCATATTATCCTACTACGAGAAGTGTTCTAATTAGAGTTCTTCATTTATGGGTGGTAACCAATACAGAAAACGCCACAAAGCGTCATATCCTACTATGGGAAGTGTTTCTGATCAAAGTATTTCATTTATGAGTGTTACCTTTCAAGAAAACTCCACAAAGCATCATATCTTATTACGTGAAGAGTTTCTTCTCCGAGTACTTCATTTAAGTGTTGTAACCATTCACTAAAACACAATGAATATTCATAGAGTACCACTCTAAGTGCTTCTTGTTCGAGTACATAATTTATTAGCGATTCTGATTAGAGTACTTCATTTATGGGTGGTAAACAATCAAGAAAACAACACAAAGCATCTTCTCCTGCTACATGAGGTGTTTCTTCTCTGAGTACATCATTTAAGTGTTGCAAACAATGAATAAAACATCACGAAGAAGCATAAATTACCACTCAAAGTGCTTCAGGTCCGAGTAATTAATTTTTTAGTGATTATGAGCACAATACTTCATTTATAGGAGGTAACCATTAAATAAAACATCACGAAGTATCTTCTCCTACTACGAGAAGTGTTTCTTATCTGAATACCTCATTTACGTGTAGTAACCAATACAAAAAACGCCACCAAACCTCATATCCTACTATGAGAAGTTTTTCTGATCAAAATACTTCATTTATGAGTTTTAACCTTTCAAGAAAACTCCACAAAGCATCATATCGTACTACGAGAAGAGTTTCTTCTCCGAGTACTTCATTTAAGTGTTGTAACCATTCAATAAAACACAATGAAGAATCATAGAGTACCAATCTATGTGCTTCGTGTCCGGGTACTTAATTTATTAGTGATTTTGATTAGAGTACTTCATTTATGGGTGGTAAACAATCAAGAAAACAACACAAAGCATATTTTCTTGCTACAAGAGGCGTTTCTTCTCCGAGTACATCATTTAAGTGCTGCAAACAATGAATAAAACATCACGAAGAATCATAGAGTACCACTCTATGTGCTTCGTGTCCGGGTACTTAATTTATTAGTGATTCTGATTAGAGTACTTCATTTATGGGTGGTAAACAATCAAGAAAACAACACAAAGCATATTTTCTTGCTACAAGAGGTGTTTTTTCTCCGAGTACATCATTTAAGTGCTGCAAACAATGAATAACATCACGAAGAATCATAGAGTACCATTCTATGTGCTTCGTGTCCGGGTACTTAATTTATTAGTGATTCTGATTAGAGTACTTCATTTATGGGTGGTAAACAATCAAGAAAACAACACAAAGCATCTTTTCCTGCTACGAGAGGTGTTTCTTCTCCGGGTACATCATTTAAGTGTTGCAAGCAATGAATAAAACATCACGAAGAAGCATAGATTACCACTCTAAGTGCTTCAGGTCCGAGTAATTAATTTTTGAGTGATTCTGATCACAGTACTTCATTTATAGGTGGTAACCATTAAATAAAACATCACAAAGTAGCTTGTCCTACTACGAGAAGTATTTCTTATCTGAGTACTTCATTGATGTGTGGTAAGCATTACAAAAAAAAGCCACAAAACGTCATATACTACTATAGGAAGTTTTTCTGATCAAAGTACTTAATTTATGAGTGTTAACCTTTCAAGAAAACTCCACAAAGCATCATATCGTACTAAGAGAAGAGTTTCTTCTCCGAGTACTTAATTTGAGTGTTGTAACCATTCACTAAAACACAATTAAGAATCATATAGTACAGCTCTATTTGCTTCATGTCCGAGTACTTAATTTATTAGTGACTCTGATCAGAGTTCTTCATTTATGGATTGTAAACAATAAAGAAAAAAACACAAAGCATCTTATCATGCTACGAGTGGTGTTTCTTCTCCGGGTACTTCATTTAATTGTTGCAAACAATGAATAAAACACCACGAATAAGCATAGATTACCACTCTAAGTGCTTCAGGTCTGAGTAATTAATTTATCAGTGATTTTGATCATAGTACTTCTTTTATTGGTGATAACCATTAAAGAAAACATCACAAAGCATCTTATCCTACTACGAGAAGTGTTTCTTATCTGAGTACTTCATTTATGGGTTGTAACGATTACAAAAAAGCACAAAACGTCATATCCTACAATGAGAAGTGTTTCTGATCAAAGTACTTCATTTATGAGTGTTAACATTTTAAGAAAACTCTACACAGTATCATATCTTACAACGAGAAGAGTTTCTTCTCCGAGTACTTCATTTATGTGTTACAAGAAAGTAATAAAACAACACGAAGAAGCATAGATTACCACTCTAAGTGCTTCAGGTCCGAGTACTTAAATTTATGAATGATTATGGCCAGAGCACTTCATTTATGTGTGGTAACCATTACAAAAAAACATCAAAAAGCATATCAAGACCTACTATGAAAAGTGATTCTGATCAGAGTACTACATTAGTGATAATCTTTCAAGAAAACTCCACAAAGCATCATATCTTACTACGATAAGAGTTTCTTCTCCGAGTACTTCATTTAAATATTGTAACCATTCAGTAAAATACAATGAAGAATCATAGATTACCACTATAAGTGCTTCAGGTCCGAGTAATTAATTTATGAGTGATTCCGATCACAATACTACAATGATAGATGGTGACCATTAAAGAAAACATCACAAATCATCTTGTCCTACTAAGATAAGTATTTTGTTATCTCAGTACTTCATGTATGGGTGATAACCATTATAGAAAACACCACAAAAAATCATATCCAACTATGAGAAGTGTTTGTAATCGGAGTACTTCATTTAAGTGTTGTAACCATTCACAAAAACACAAAGAAGAATCGTAGAGTACCATTCTAAGTGTTTCACGTCCGAGTATTTAATTTATTAGTGATTCTGATCAGAGTACATTTATGGTTGGTAAACAATCAAGAAAACAACACAGAGCATCTTATCTTGCTACAAGTAGTGTTTCTTCTGCGTAGACTTCATTTAAGTGTTGCAAACAATGAATAAAATACCACGAAGCAACATAGATTATCATCTATGTATTTCATTTCCGAGTAATTAATTTATGGGTGATTCTGATCAAAGAACTTCATTTATAGTGGTTTAAATTAAAGAAAACATCACAAAACATCATATGCTACTATGAGAAGTGTTTCTGATCAGAGTACTTTATTTATAAGTGTTAACCTTTCAAGAAAACTCCACAAAGAATAATATATTACTACGAGAAAGTTTCTTCTCCGAGTACTTTATTTAAGTGTTGTACCATTCACTAAAAAACAACGAAGAAGCATAGAGTATCACTATAAGTGCTTCATGTCCGAATACATAATTTATTAGTGATCTGATCATAGTACTTCATTTATGGGTGGAAAACAATCAAGAATACAACACAAAGCATCTTAACCTATTACGAGAAATATTTCTTATATGAGTACTGGATTGTAAACAATAAAGAAAAAAACACAAAGCATCTTGTCCTACTAAGAGAAGTATTTTGTTATCTCAGTACTTCATGTATGGGTGATAACCATTATAGAAAACTCCACAAAAAATCATATCCAACTATGAGAAGTGTTTATAATCAGAGTACTTCATTTATAAGTGGTAACCTTCAAGAAAACTCTACAAAGCATCATATCTTACTACGAGAAGATTTTCTTCTCCGAGTACTTCATTAAAGTGTTGTAACCATTCACAAAAAACACAAAGAAGAATCATAGAGTACCATTCTAAGTGTTTCATGTCCGAGTATTTAATTTATTAGTGATTCAGATCAGAGTACATTTATGGATGGTAAACAATCAAGAAAACAACACAGAGTATCTTATCTTGCTACAAGTGGTGTTTCTTCTCCGTATACTTCATTTAAGTGTTGCAAACAATGAATAAAATACCACGAAGAAACATAGATTACCATCACAAAACATCAAAGAACTTCATTTATAGTGGTTTAAATTAAAGAAAACATCACAAAACATCATATCCTACTATGAGAAGTGTTTCTGATCAGAGTACTTTATTTATAAGTGTTAACCTTTCAAGAAAACTCCACAAAGAATAATATCTTACTACGAGAAAGTTTCTTCTCCGAGTACTTCATTTAAGTGTTTTAACCATTCACTAAAAAACAACGAAGAAGCATAGAGTATCACTATAAGTGCTTCATGTCCGAATACATAATTTATTAGTGATCTGATCATAGTACTTCTTTTATGGGTGGTAACTATTACAAAAAACATCAAAAAGCATATCAAGACCTACTATGAAAAGTGATTCTGATCACAGTATTTCATGAGTGGTGACCTTTCAAGAAAACTCCACATAGCATCATATATTACTACGATAAGAGTTTCTTTTTCGAGTGCTTCATTTAATTATTGTAACCATTCATTTAATAGTTTCTTTTTCGAGTGCTTCATTTATGGGTGGTAAGAATTACAAAAAAACAGCACAAATAATCATATCCTACTATGAGAAATGTTTCTGACCAGAGTACTTCATTTATGAGTGATAACCTTTCAAGAAAACTCTACAAAGCATCATATCTTACTACGAGAAGAGTTTCTTCTCTAAGTACTTTATTTATGTGTTGCAAATAATGAATAAAAAAGCACTAAGGAGCATAGATTACCACTCTAAGTGTTTCTTATCCGAGGACTTAAATTATGAATGATAATGATCAGAGTACTTCATTTATGTGTTGTAACAATTAAATAAAATATTACAAAGCATCTTATCCTACAACGAGAAGTGTTGCAAGCAATGAATAAAACAACACGAAGAAGCATAAATTACCATTCTAAGTGCTTCAGGTCTGAGTACTTAATTTATGAATGATTATGACTAGAGTTCTTCATCTATGGTGGTAACAATTAAAAAAACATCACAAAGCATCTTATCCTTTTACGAGAAGAGTTTCTTATATGAGTACTTCATTTAAGGGTAGTAGCCTTTACAAAAAAGCCACAAAACGTCCTATCCTACTATGAGAAGTGTTTCTGATCAGAGTACTTCCTTTATGAGTGTTAACCTTTCAAGAAAACTCCAGAAAGAATTATATCATACTACGAGAAGAGTTTCTTCTCCGAGTACTTCATTTAAGTGTTTTAACAATTCAATAAAACACAATGAAGAATCATAGAGTACCACTCTATCTGCTTCGTGTACGAGTACTTAATTTATTAGTGATTCTGATTAGAGTACTTCATTTATGGGTGGTAAACAATCAAGAAAACAACACATAGCATCTTATCCTGCTCGAGTGGTGTTTCTTCTCCGAGTACTTCATTTAAGTGCTGCAAACAATGAATAAAACACCACGAAGAAGCATAGATTACCACTCTAACTACTTCAGGTCTGAGTAATTAATTTTGATTAGTAAACAATCAAGAAAACAACATAAAACATCTTTACCTACTGCTAGAATTGTTTTTTATATGAATAATTAATTTATGGATGGTAACCATTACAGAAAAATATCACAACACATCATATCCTACTATGAGAAGTGTTTTTGACCAAAGTAGTTCATTTATGAGTGATAACCTTTCAGAAAATTTTTACAAAGCATCATATCTAACTACGAGAAGAGTTTCTTTTCCAAGTACTTCGTTTAAGTGTTGCAAATAATGAATAAAATAGCTCCAAGGAGCATAGAGTACCACTCTATGTGCTTCTTATCCGAATACTTAAATTATGAATGATTATGATAAGAGTACTTCATTTATGGGTTGTAACCAAGCTTTTAAATAGCGGCGATAAAACAGCGATTTAGCGGTTTTAGCGGTTTTTGGAGCTATAACGCAAGATATATTGAAAAATGCGGTTTTAGCGGTTTTTGGCGATATAGCAGTTTTAGCAGCCGATAAAGCGGACACGATTTAGCGTTTTAGCGGCGATTTAGCGGTTTTAGTGGTGATATAGCTGTTTTTGCTGTTTAATTGTTATTTTTTTAGCAGATCAAGTTTTAGGTGACTTTTACATTTTTTATTTATGCTTCTAAACTACTAATATACTTGCTTATGAATTATTCAATATAGAGCATGGCTAAAATAATATGCATAGTACACCACATTTCGTACTATGCGGTCATTTATATTTAATTTGGTCATTAAATTGATATTTAAGTTGCTCAATAAATTCTTCATATCAAAATCTTGTAGGAAATAAAATTTTGTAATTTTTAGAGCTTTCTTGTTATTTTTTAAATATTTTTTAAAAATAGCCCAGAAATGACACTTTTGTAGTATTAAATCTGGACTGTTTTTAAAAAATATTTAAAAAATAACAAGAAAGCTCTAAAAATCACGAAATTTGATTTCCTACAATATTTTCATATGAAGAATTTATTGAGCAACTTAAATCTCAATTTATTGACCTATATATATATATGCATAGTACGAAATGGGGTGTACTATGCTATTATTTTAGCCATGCTCATTCAATATATTATTCTTTGAAAATATATTTTGTGAACAAATTACTATTATATGTTATAATTAAGCATAAAAATTATATTAATTATAATTTATACTTAATATCATTTGAAATAAAGTAATATGATATAAATATCGATATGGTAGTTGATAACAAATTATTATTATATGTTATTATTAAGCATAGAAATTATATTAATTATAATTTATACTTAATATCATTTGAAATAAATTTATATGATATAAATATCGATATGGTAGTTTATCGACCGTTTTATCACCGATAAAACGCTAAACGCTAAATCACTCCTCCACCGCGCGAACCGCTATTTTAAACCTTGGTTGTAACAATTAAAGAAAATATTACAAAACATTTTATCCTACTACGAGAAGTGTTCTTAACTTAGTACTTCATTTCTGTGTGGTAACCATTATAGAAAACACTAAAAAGCATATCATATCCTACTATGACAAGTGATTCTGATCAGAGTACTTTATGAGTGGTAACCTTTCAAAAAAAACTCCACAAATCATCATTTCTAACTACGAGTAGAATTTCTTCTCCGAGTACATCATTTAAGTGTTGTAACCATTCATTAAAACACAATGAAGAATAATAGAGTACCACGTAAGTGCTTCATATCCGAGTACTAAATTTATTAGTGATTCTGATCAGAGTACTTCATTTATGGGAGGTAAACAATAAAAAAAACAACACAAAGCATCTAAACCTACTGCGAGAAGTGTTTCTTTTCTGAGTACTTCATTTCTGGGTGGTAACTATTACATAAAACACCACAAAGCATCATATCCTACTATGAGAAGTGTTTCTGATCGGAGTACTTTATTTATGAGTGATAACCTTTCAAGAAAACTCTAAAAAGCATAATATCTTACTACGAGAAGAGTTTCTTCTCCGAGTACTTCATTTAAGTGTTGCAAGCAATGAATAAAACATCACGAAGAAGCATAGATTATCACTCTAAGTGCTTCAGGTCCGAGTACTTAATTTATGAATGATTATTACCAGAGTACTTCATTTATGGGTGGTAACAATTAAAAAAAAAATCACAAAACATCTTATCCCTCTACTAGAAGTGTTTCTTATCTGGGTACATAATTTATGTGTGGTAACCATTACAGAAAATATCAAAAAGCATATCATTTCCTTCTATGAAAAGTGATTCTCATCAGAGTACTTCATGAGTGGTAATCTTTCAAGAAAACTACACATAGCATAATATCTTACTACGATAAGGATTTCTTCTCCGAGTTACTCTTATTTAAGTGTTGTAACCATTCACTAAAACACAATGAAGAATCATAGAGTACCACTCTAAGTACTTCATGTCCGGGTATTTGATTTATTAGTAATTCTGATCAGAGTACTTCATTTATGAGTGGTAAACAATCAAGAAAACAACACAAAATATCTTATCATACTACGAGAGATGTTTCTTCTTCGAGTACTTCATCAAGAAAACAACGCAAATAATGAATAAAACACCACGAAGAAGTATAGATTATCACTCTAAGTGCTCAGGTTCGAGTAATTAATTTATGAGTGATTATGATCAAAGTACTTCATTTATGGGTGATAACAATTAAAGAAAATATTACAAAACATCTTATCCTACTACGGGAAGTGTTTTTTATCTGAGAACTTAATTTATGTGTGGTAACAATTACAGAAAAGATAAAAAATCATATCATATTCTAATATGAAAAGTGATTCTGATCAGATTAACTGTGTACTTACACTTTATTGTCCATTTTACTTATTACCCTTTATATATTGACAGCTTCGTAGCAAAAAATGATAAAAAAATTAAATTAAATCAAATCTTCAATGTCCATTACTCGGGTTGCGGCTGCCATTAGATGGCCCGGATGGAGGCCCATTTTTTGGCAGAACCATGAACAAAATGCTTTCGTTTTGCAACCAGTGCTCCCCTTTCAAAGCTCTTGCTGCCACCACAGCTTGAGAGCTTGAAGCTGCCACCAACAATACCACAAGAAGCACAATACACAGCCGAGCCATGGTAATATATTATGCAGCTGACGATTTCCGATCTTCGCTGCGTGACGGTTAGCTTGAAGTTGAAATAATAAAATGAGAATATGTAGTATTTTTCTTTCTTGGTGACTGGTGAGGAGTATATTTGATTTGGTAGGTAAGGTGGATAGGTGCAATGAAATAGGAGAGGAGCATACGAATGTATTTATAAGGAGATAGAGGGGTAATGAAAGTTGACGTTAAGAAGCAATCAAATATTACAAGTTTATACTTTTGAAAATATTTAGATACTGATCATTTGAGACAATTGCTGTATGGTAATGCATGTGGCGATTTTTAGACAATAAGCACTCTATATATAGTTCATGAGGAAAAAAATTGAGTGTCAGAATATGATATCTTCTGTTTTTCTTTTCCCTGCTATCACCGTTATTCTGCAATCCTTGCACTGATCATGACCGTTGGTTTATATCGGACGGTCAGATGATAAGATTAAAATGTTCTGTTATCTCTTGGAATAACAGCAGATACACTCGTGGTTTGGTAACAAGTAGGAGTAGACCCGGTCCACAGTCCCTTACCCGACTTTTCTTAGTAATCCGTTCGTATATTTGAATTTGAATCTGAAATTTTAATATTATTACAAGTCAAGACAAGACTTGGTAAAAATGCAATCCTACCGTAAGGCTGGAACTGGTGCAAAACGCATATTTTTCTTTGGGAATTACTTGTAAGCACTTACTGTACGACATTAATTAACGCTGAAGGATTAAAATGAAAGGAGAAGGTACGCGCGAACCAACAAATTACTTGACAAATTTGTAAATGAGATAATTATTTCACAAATTTTTATTTTGAGAATCTTATCGTCGAATATTTATTTCAATTTAAAAAATGGAAGAAGCTACTCTGTTGTTTCGCTACCAGCGCGTATTCTTTATACAAAAAGAAGGTGAAAAAATGGATTAATTAAATGGTTAAGTTTTGCAGCAGGCTGACAACTGTAACATCGGAGCTGATAAACAGATTATAAAAATTATATATTTAGCTCATAAAAAACAGTCAATTAAATTTGCATGAAATTAATCACATCATTTTTAATGTGCAGATATACAATCTATAATTCTAAGGGAGCTGATACGTAGATATCATATTTGATATCAACTATTAATACCGATTTTATTATGCATCTTTAGTTGAGTTATCATGCACATTATTTGAGTTATTATACATGTTATTTTTTGTAATTAAATAGTTATACATGTTATCGATTTTATTATGCACCTTTAGTTGAATTATCGTGCATATTATTTGAATTATTATGCATTTAATTTTCTGTAATGAAATAGTTATACATGTTATTTTTTGTACTAAAATAGTTATGGTATAATATGCATAATAACTCAAATAATATGCATTATAACTCAACTAAATGTACATAATAAAATTGGTATTAATAATTGATATCAATTGTGTATCTACAAAACATTATCCTAATTCTAATTCAAAGGTTGTTTTATTAAATTACAAAGAAATCTTAAACTATGTGCTGGTATATATTGAACTCTGCTTGCATTCCATGGGTTTCCTAGTTCAAAAAGAATAAAGATAATTGGCAATAAATCGATTCAGCACGCGCATTAATGAAAAATTGACAAAATTATAAAAGTTTTCAAGTAAAACTAGTTATTAATATTCCGTGTTGAATCGCAAGTATTACTCGTGGCGTATAAAGGTTAGCTTAAACAAACCAAATTTCCGTCAAGCTCTGAGCTGTAAGACACAAAGACTTAATTTCATATGGAAGGTCAGAATTCAACATCCGGTGAGATATATTTTCAGAAGAATTTTTCATGTTTATTTATGAACAATAAATAAATAAAAAAAATCAAACTCCACTATGATTCTTTGATTAATCGTGGTGCAAACGAGTCGAACACGAATGAGCTGAGTCAAGTTCAAGATCGGCTTGTTACTTAGAACGAGCTGATAACGAACGAGTCCAACACAGATGAGCCACGAGCTACGAATATTTTTGACACCCCTAAACTATATGTTAATTAATATTATGCAACTTATACTCAACTATAGAAGTTAGATATTAATATCTATCAATTAATTTTATATAACATGTGTTCTTCGTTAACGAATCGAGTTGAACAGAGTTTAAGATTGACTTGTTAACATAACGAGTTGACCAACTCGTATCGTTAATAGATCGAGCTGGTAACGAACGAGTTCATAACAAACTTTTGACGAATCGAACACGAACGAATCACGAGCTACGAATATTTCTTGCACCCTAAATAAGACCCCACTAATTAAAGTTCTGATCTTGACTCTTGAATCTTGATCAGTACTAACTGACTAGCTTACCAGACAATTTTAGGAAAGAGCTATGCTCGATTTTGTTGACTGTGACAGCTTTAATTCTCTACACAAATCGATCAACAAGCTTTTTGAGCCACAACTATGATTGTCTGGCTTTGGGGCACAATTTGTTTTATATAAAAGCGGTAATATGTCTAAAATAGTTTTAAAAAGCAACAAGAAATTTTTTTATGGATATTTAAAGTTGAGAGGTTTTGACCACCAATTTTATCTCAACAACGACGACAAATTTTTAGTTTAGTATATGTCGTAGAGAAATTTAATTTAATGAGTTTCAACTAAAATATTGATTAAATCAATCTCAAATGATAAATTCAACTAAATGTATGATCGGTTCTGAAAATTTGTGCTTTCACAAATGATAATATAATATCGTCAGTACGCAAGTTATTGTGTTAAATTTGACAATTTATATTTTACGGTCGTAATGAAAAAACTAAAAAAAAAAGTTTTAAAAAACAATATTTTTTTTCTTACGTACAAGATATAAACATATAGACCATGTTGAAAGGATTACATCAATTATCCAATCATTAAATAAAAATTCGATGTGTTACCAGATTCAGTTCACATTTAATATTAGAAAATTTGCTCGAATTAATGCACCGCATTTTAGTATAAATGTTTGCAATTATTTTTGGAGTAATTATAACATCACCTGTTAAACATCATCCTTACAAGTTCTTCAGAACAAAAAAAATATTCTAATTATAATTTGTTCCTCCTTCTTAATTGCTTTCTTAGAATCCCTCCACTGCAAGACAAAAAAAATTCACCCCCTTCTTTCTTCCTCGATACTATGTTCTTCCTCTGTTCTCACTGCACTTCCCTTCGCAATTAAGTCACTACATTATGTCATAACAAGTCTACATATTAGAACATGCAATTTTTTTTATTTTAGCTCCCACTACTTTCTTTGGAGAGAAACTCCACCTCCAAAAATGAAAATGCATCATGTCGGGCAACAAATAGTTTGTTATCCGACTTATGATAGAAGTATAACCCTTAATTTCCCTCGGATAACCGATGAAGAAGCATTTGTCAGATTTAGAACCAAGCTTGTCAGGTATTAACCGCCACACTTCATATGGAGTATTGTCTACAGATTTGGTGGGTACTCTATTTAAAGTGAAAAGAGCAGTCTCAAGATCATATCCCCAAAAAGATATAGGTAGTTCCGTTCGACTCATCATCGATCATACCATATCTAACAATGTAAGGTTGTTCCGCTCGGACACACCATTCCACTGTGGTGTTCCAGGTGGAGTCAGCTGTGGAATGATTCCACTCTTTGTGAGAGGTACTTAGGACTACATGAGATATTATTTATTGGTGATATCGATCCCTAGACATATCATGAGGCAATGTCACGAGAAGACTTCGATGAATGGTTCAAAGCCATGAAATCCGAATTACAATCCATGGAGGACAACCAAGTGTGGGACCTTGTTGACCTACCTGATGGGATAAAACTCGTCAAAAATAAATGGATCTTCAAGAGAAAGATCGACATAGATGGAAACTTGAGTGTGTACAAGGCACGTCTAGTGGCGAAAGGTTTTACTCAAGTGGAGGGGATCGACTATGATGAGACCTTTTCACCAGTGGCCAAGTTTCAGTCAATTCGGATCCTTCTAGCGATTGCCACATTTCATGATTATGAGATTTGGCAAATGGATGTCAAAATCGCATTCCCGAACGGGGTTCTGGATAAGGATGTGTACATGGTACAACCTGATGGTTTGTCGATCCTGAAAAAGCTGGGAAGGTATGCAAGCTTAAGAGATCCATTTATGGATTAAAACAAGCATCTCGAACTTGGAGCATAAGGTTCGATGGCGAGGTCAAAGTTTTGGGATTCATGAGAAACCCAAAAGAACCTTGTATTTACAAGAAGGTGAGTGGAAGCTCAATATGGTTCCATATGTGTCTTATGCGCTTAGCTTGACTAGCAGATATCAAAAGGATCTCGGGGAGGATCATCGGATAACTGTCAAGAACATCCTTAAGTACTTGAGAAGAACTAAGAATTTGATTTTGATCTACGGAAGTGAGGAACATCTCGCAGTTACGGAGTACTACGATGCTAGTTTTCAAACCAATCGTGATGACTCAAAATCACAGACTGGGTACATACACATAATAGTTGGAAGGGTTCCAAACAAGACAGTACGACTGACTCCACTGTTGAGGCAGAGTATATGGTTGCTTGCGAGGCAGGCAAATGATAGTTTGGATTCGTGAATTCGTTGAGAACGAAGACATTAAATATGCAAAATAAGTACGGACAACAACACAACTGATCTGCTGACAAAACCACTTTCATTAGCAAAGCATGCAGGACATGTTGGCCTTTGGGTATACGATGCATCAGATACTGGTACGAGGTACTTAATTGACTCTGGCATGATCGTATATGACATAATAGAGCTTGATACGGGGTATCTATTTAATCATGGTACGAGATACTTGATTAGCTCTAGTTCAAGTGGGATATTGTTAGTATAGTAACCTAGAGGACCAATCATTTGTAATGGTACTCTTGTTTAGTTTTATGTATTGGATGATTATTATCATTTTGTTCCTTGAGTTTGGATATTTCACGAATCATTTGAGTTGAGGAATCGAATTGTGAAACTCTGTGATTGATTGTTCCTAGTCTGATATCATTAGCAAGGAATACTAAATGATTATATATATATATATATATATATATATATATATACTAGTATGTGGATTAATGTGTGATCATGTTTAACAGATCACTGATACGAGATATATATTTAATCACATAGATATACATGTACGGGGTACATGATATTGGACATGACCCACCTTGACTTGATGTAGAGATTGAGTTTTGTGTCATCAGCAAAGTCATAAATTAGTATTGATTCTATTATCTGAGATATCATAATTCTAGATAATTAATGTATATTTTGTGCGATTATCAAACGCTGCTTTTAACCGAGGGCTATAAAGATAATTTTTGAATAATACATGAGTTATGGTAGAAGTTATGGATAATCAATAGGATATATTTGTCTGTCTCATTTCATATGAGATTAGTGATATCTCTGGCTCTTTGATGCAGTGATAATTATTATGCATGCATTGGTGATCATGGGATGATACAAATAATAATTATGCACTCAAGATCAAGAAAATGGTTAATGATCAAGGATGACACATTCCTACGCTTGACATTAATCAATGGATATTACATGACAAAGGAATCAATACGAAAGAACAAAGGATCACAATTTGTTTGTGTATGATCGGGTGATCATAATGCATTACTAGATGCCAATTATGATTTATAAATTAATGTGTTTTAATTTATTATTGATCATGACATGGATCATACTAGGTCGCTATATTTGACAAGTTGAAGCATAGAACAATTAAATAATTATGTGGTAGATGATTAATTATATTTGAATTGAATCAATTTGGGCGAGGCCCAAATTATGAAAGAGATGTACTTGGGCTCGAGGTGGGACCCAACCTATTAGGGGAATTTAATTTGGCAGCTTCTTGTGCAAGGCAAGTTAACTCCTTCTTTAATGATTACCATCCATAAATAAAGTACTCAGATAAGAAACACCACTCGTAGCAGGATATGATGCTTTGTGTTGTTTTCATGATTGTTTACCACCCATAAATGAAGTACTCTGATCAAAATCACTCATAAATTAAGTACTCGAACATGAAGCACATAGAGTGGTACTCTATACTTTTTCGTTGTGTTTTAGTAAATGGTTACAACAATTAAATAAAGTACTCGAAGAAGAACCTCTTCTCGTAATAAGAAATGATGCTTTATGGAGTTTTCATGAAAGGTTACACTCATAAATGAAGTACTCTGATTAGAAACACTTCTCAAAGTAGGATATGACATTTTGTGGTGTTTTCTGTAATGGTTACGACACATAAATGAAGTACTCAGATAAGAAACATTTCTCATAGTAGAATAAGATGTTTTGTGATGTTTTCTTTAATGATTACCACTTATAAATGAAGTACTGAGATCAGAATCTCTCCTAAATTAATTACTCAGACCTGAAGCACTTAGAGTGGTAATCTATGCTTCTTCGTTGTGTTTTATTCATTGTTTGCAACACTTAAATGAAGTACTTAGGGAAGAAACACCACTCATAGCAGGATAAAATGATTTGTGTTGTTTTCTTGATTGTTTACCACCCATAAAGGAAGTACTATGATCAGAATCCCTAAGAAATTAAGTACTCTGACATGAAGCACTTAGAGTGGTACTCTATGATTCTTCATTGTGTTTTAGTGAATGGTTACAACACTTAAATGAAGTACTCGGAGAAGAAACTCTTCTCGTAGTTAGATATGATACTTTGTAGAGTTTTCTTGAAAGGTTACCACTCATAAATAAAGTACTCTGATCAGAAACAATTCTCATAGTAGGATATGATGCTTTTAGTGTTTTCTTTAATGGTTACCACCCATAAATGAAGTACTCTGATAAGAAATATTTCTCGCTGTAGGATAAGATGCTTTGTGATATTTTCTTTGATGGTTACCTATGCTTCTTCGTGGTGTTTTATTCATTGTTTGCAATACTTGAATGAAGTATTTGGAGAAGAAACACCTCTCGTAGCAGGATAAGATGCTTTGAGTTATTTTCTTGATTGTTTGTCGTCCATAAATGAAGTACTGATCAGAATCACTAATATATTAAGTACTCAAACATGAAGCACTTAGAGTGTTACTCTATGATTCTTCATTGTGTTTTAGTGAATGTTTACAACACTTAAATGAAATACTCGGAGAAGAAACTCTTATCGCAGTAAGATATGATGCTTTGTGAAGTTTTCTTGAATGATTACCACTCATGAAGTACTTTGATCAGAATCAGTTTTCATAGTAGGATATGATATGCTTTTTGATGTTTTCTGTAATAGTTACCACACATAAAAGAAGTATTCAAATAAGAAACACTTCTCGTAATAGGGTAAGATGTTTTGTGATGTTTTCTTTAATTGTTACCGCTCATAAATGTACTCTGGTCATGTTCATTCATAAATTAAGTACTCGGACATTAATAACTTAGAGTTATAATCTATGTTTCTTCGTGATGTTTTATTTATTGTTTGCAATACTTAAATGAAGTACTCGGAGAAGAAACTCTTCTCGTAGTAAGATATGATGCTTTGTACAGTTTTCTTGAAAGGTTACCACTCATAAATGAAGTACTCTGGTCATAAACACTTATCATAGTAGGATATGATGCTTTTTGGTGTTTTCTTTAATGATTATCATAAATGAAGTACTCAGATAAGAAACACTTCTTGTTGTAGGATAAGATGCTTTGTGATATTTCTTTTGATGGTTACCACCCATAAATTAAGTAATCTGATCAGAATCACTCATAAATTAAGTACTCGGACGTGAAACACTTAGAGTGGTACTCTATGCTTCTTCGTTGAGTTTTAGTGAATGGTTACAATAATTAAATGAAGTACTCGGAGAAGAAACTCTTTTCGTAGTAAGATTTGATATTTTGTGGAGTTTTCTTGAAAGGTTAACACTCATAAATGAAGTACTCTGATCAGAAACAATCCTCATAGTAGAATATGACATTTTGCGGCATTTTCTGTAATGGTTACAATCCTTAAATTAAGTACTTAGATAAGAAACAATTCTCATAGTAGGATAAGATTCTTTGAAATGTTTTCTTTAATGGTTACCACCTATAAATGAAAAATTGTGATCAAAATCACTCATAAAATAATTACTCGGATCTGAAGCACTTAGAGTGGTAATCTATATTTCTTCGTGGTGTTTTATTCATTGTTTGCAACACTTAAATAAAGTACTCGTTGGAGAAACACCTCTCGTAGTAGGATAAGTTGTTTTGTGTTGTTTTCTTGATTGTTTACCACCCATAAATGAAGTGCTCTGATCAGAATCACTAATAAATTAAGTTCTCAGACATGAAACACTTAAAGTGGTACTCTATGATTCTCATTGTATTTTAGTGAATTGTTACAACACTTAAATGAAGTACTCGAGGAAGAAACTCTTCTCGTAGTAAGATATTATGCTTTGTGAAGTTTTCTTGAAAGGTTATCACTCGTGAGATACTCTGATCAGAAATACTTCTTATAGTAGGATATGATGCTAGTGTTTTCTGTTTTGGTTACCACCCGTAAATAAATTACTCAAATAAAAAATACTTCTCGCAGTAGGTTAAGTTGGTTTGTGTTGTTTTCTTGTTTGTTTATCACTCATAAATGAAGTACTCTGATCTGAAATATTAATCAATTAAGTACTCGGACATGAAGCACTTAGATTGGTAATCTATGCTTTTTCATTGTATTTTATTCATTGTTTATAAAAATGAAGTACTCGGAGAAAAACTCTTCGTAATAAAATATGATGCTTTGTGGAGTTTTTTTGAAAGGTTACCACTTATAAATGAAGTACTCAGATAAGAAACATTTCTCGTTGTAGGATAAGATGCTTTGTGGTGTTTTCTGTAATGATTACCATCCATAAATGAAGTACTCTGTTCAGAATCACTCATGAATTAAGTACTCGAACATGAAGCATTTAGAGTGATAATCTATACTTCTTCGTGATTTTTTATTATTTTTTCGTTTTTTGTTACACTAAATCATTTATTTTAGTGCGTTCTCTTGAGATGCGAAATTACGTCAGTTTGACTGAGTGATTTTCTCTTCACATTTTTGGGAAGAGTTGGGACGCTTGTGAGATGGGACACTTGAATTTTTTTAATTATAGAGATGAAAATCCAATTATTTTCCAGGAGTTGGGGAAAGACCGAATATATAAAACCCGAATTTGACCGTTGTTCGAGATTGTGATGTGATCAACACATGACTACACCGGTGCGGTACATACTTGTAGTTGTAAATCGCAAGTCGCAAGCCGCAAACGCAAAAAAGAAAAGAGGAAAAGAAAATTTTTTAATTACTCGTCTCTAATTTAGTTTCTGCTCTTTTTTTTTTCAAAGTCTTATTTTTTTATTTTTTTGGTCTTATTTTTATTTTTTATTTTCTTTTTTGAATATTTTATAGTGCTAAAATTAACATCAGAATTGTTTATACTAATTTTTATGGTGTTTATATCAACTTCGCTAATATTCATAGTAATTTTTGAGGTTTTCATATTAATTTCTGTCGTGTTCATACCAATTTCTAGTATGAATATCGTTTACAACTAATCTGTATATCTGTTTATTTAGTCTGCATATCATTTTGTGCAAAACAGACTTGAAACGTCTAGTATGAACATCTATTTTAATTTAGTATAAACATATGTTTTATTTAATCTGCACCTTATGCATTCTGTGCAAAACAGACTTGAATCATTTCAAAAACAGACTAGAAACAACTAGTCTTAACATTTCTTTCAATTAGTCTGAATATATGTTTCTTTTAATCTGCACCTCGTACATTATGTGCAAACAGACAAGAGTGGAGCCAAGATTCTAGATTAAGGGTCGCCAAAATTTCAAACTACTCTCTATTTTCACTAAAATTTTATTAGAGGTTGCCAATCTGTTACTAATATACTCTTATAATTAAACTAACTAACTCATTTCTGAATAACATTGGGGGATGCCAGACACCCCAGCATCCCCTAGCTCCGTCCCTGCAAACAGACTTGAAATTGTATAGAACAAACTTAAAACAGCACAAAAAAAACAGACTTGAAACAGACCGTACGAACACCATTTTTAACCAGTCTGAACACCTGTTTTATTTAGTATGCAATCCATGCATTATGTGCAAAATATGATAGAGATTTGATTTCACCCAAGATCTTCTAGAGAACCTCTATTCTGAAAATTAAATTACCTCGGTTGATCACCGGAAGTCTTTAGTTTCCGAGCAATCCATCTCTAGTCCGATGAAGAGAGCGAGAGAGGCGGCAACAACAATATTTCCTGCACAACTAAATATTCGAATTGCAAGTTCTGTACCGAATTAGACTTAATACTTTATCATCGTTTTCTCTTAATCATCACCTTTTAACTCTGTATACATGTATATATTGTGTAAAAAAACCAGAGCCAGACGCGTACCCTGCCTTATCTAATATATAATCAAATGTAATTTGGAAAGGTGCAAATGAGAAGGCACATGTATTTTCTAATGACGTCTGTGTACATACATGTAACCAAATGGTGCAATGTATTTTCTACTGTACATTGAACCTTACTGAGATGAGTCAGCGCCAAGAAAAAAATAAAGGCATAATGTGTACATGAGAATTAATTAATTAACTAAATTAGTTAATTAATTTAATCATTTTTATATATATAAACCGACATAAAATCAGAACTTGATTATATCGGATATTTCCTTATTTACAGAATATTGTCGTATTAAATTGTGTTTCCCAGGGACCATTAGCATAATTGTATTATTCGTATAACTTTATATAATTTAGACCATCACTAAATCATAAAGTTATTAATACGCATTCTACACATTAAAGGCTCCACTTCTCATGACACATATTGAACCCGTAAATAATACTTAATTTGATCACTTCGTAACGGGTCTAATTTTATAATTGACAGTCCATTATTCAATATATATTTATATCACATATAAGTCCATATATTATTGTAATTAATTAAATTAATTCCAACAATCTCCCACTTGAATAAACTAGTCTACACATCTTTCAACTATTCTGAACAACTATTTTATTTAATCTGCACCTCATGCATTATGTGCAAAATATTTATGATAGTGTTTTGGACGAAAACATTCAGAAGAATGTGCGCGGTCAAATTTCCAATTTTTATCCACTTTTGACTCTTTGACTATTTCTTTTTAAGAAAATTAGTTAGAAGGACGGAGGTGAGGGACGGAGATTGGGAGATTGTTAGTCGAGAAATACTCAGTTAGTGATACTTGGATAACGTCCGTCATTGGCGGATGTACACTTACTCAGGGGTAGGCAAGTGCCTACCCTTGGATTTTAAATTTTGTTTTATAAAGCATAGAAAATTAAATTAAAATTTATCCAATGAAGTCTAGTGCCTACCCCTGGAGAACTCCGATCCGGTGCTTGTTCCTGAGAAATTTCAGTCTTTGCTCTGCAAACTTCGTTTAGTTCTAATTCTACCTTTCTCTAATTTTGTCACGTTACATAGACTCTGACCATGTCTTCTTCTTTCCTTCTCACCGCACTATCAACTATATCTATATCCCGACTCTGTTTAAAGTCAGTGGCGAATTTGTGCCTACTTCCAATTGTGTCGATTGCCTAATGGCTTTTAGTAATCAAAGAATCTATGTAGGAGATTTTAGCATTTTGCATATTTCTTCTACTCGATTTCGTATCTGATTCTAGTTTAGAGAATTATTCTATTATTTTCTCCCCTTTTTCTTTAATTTTACGGCTACATCTGGCAATACTTTCATTTTGTTTTGTGCTTAGCCTGATTTCATGAGGTTGCTAATTCCAGTTTTCTGTCTTTTTTTAATACTTGATTATTCATGTTAGTGATTAATTACTCAATAGTCAATTGTAAATTATGTATAGATATTGTAAATTTGTGGCACAACAACATACCACAACATAGGTTTTCATGAGAATATTTCTAGAGTTACCCTTGAAACAATATATTGTCAAAAGATGAAAATAATACTTTAATAGATATATGACATCTCATAGTACTTTTAATTAATTGTTCTTTTGTTGTTTGTTATTGTTCACATGCATTTAGAGTATGACAAGTTAGTGCAATTTGTTTTTCATTTTTTTTTGAAATAAGCAGAGAGCGTCTGTCACTCCCATTTTCAAAAAAAGAAGTACAAAATTCAAACACCAAAAATCATCATTACAGACTCGCTATTCATAACCCTATACTAATCTATACACTCCTGAATTAAATCTAAAATACAATAAAAATTACAAAATTAGCAAATCTCTACTATCGATACAATACCCCACTAATATAATCATATTATATTCACTATCTCCTGACTCCATAGCTATCTATTTTCATCTTTATCTCATGATTGTTCAATTTTGATAATAAAATTTTATTATTGCTTATAATCTCTCTTATTTTGCTTTTTATAAAGACAATGTTTGAATGAAGCGTTAGATAATTTTTAGAAAGAAGAAGAGACGAACAAATTATGTAAAACATACAAATATATTCAATATTTTTTACAAAATTTATATCATTATAGGTAAATTGTGCCTACCCCTGATTAAAAACCTGGATCCGCCACTGACGTCCGTCACTTATACGGATCAATGGTTGACGATGGAGATGTGCAATTAATTTCGAGAAATAGAAAATTGGATTGATTTAGTCTTTCATTAGTATTATTTAAATAACTATAAATACATCTACAAGTTTCATATTTTAATTTGAATAGTTATTTTGAATATATATCCCATATGAATCTGATGTTTCAAATAAACAATTTGAAATGTAAGCTAAAATATCCACAAAACATATGATGAACATTATTCAGCCTTAAAATTTACATATCATATATGGATCAACCATCGTGATTTTTCTTTCGTTTAATGACTAAGAGCAACATACATCGTGTGAGACACACATGTTTGTAATTTGGTCGACCAAAAAATGTTATATTATATAATATCAGATTTGAATTAGAATTGAGTGCAAAAGTCTTTATCTCAATCCTACTTTTTTTTTTAAAAAAGGAAAAAAGTATCGTAATTTGGCAGAGTTCTCTATTGTTCGTTTTTATAAAAAAGGCTATTAGGCTATGTACTAAATATGCTCTATATAACATCACAAATCAAAGAAGTTGAATGAAGTGCCCCTGCAAAATACAAACGCATTCCACTGATTAAATTGCTTGATAGAAATTTTAAGGCAATATGAGAAAAACGCTGGTTATGTGAGAAAAAAAGTTATATGAGAAAAACATTGCTTATATTAAAATCAGATGTACAAGTATCGGTTTCATCTTTCAGATTAATTCTTCACCGATTATTTTAATATTCAGGGTATAAATCAAGACATGCACATCTTTTATTTAGTAAATCCGGTGTAAAAAATAACAGGAAAAAGCGTCAGATATCTACGCCCTTTGTTTATTAATCATTCAGTGTAGAAAGATGTGAAATTCTTTTGTAGTCCCTAATTTACACGTACCCTTTATTAGAACCTCTGTGTAGAAAACTTAGCATTAAAAAATGTAGAAGCCGATTAAAATATTGTAACATATTTGTTTTGAGATTATTTTGTAAGCCTCCTTTTATTTTAGTTTTTTTGTTAATGTTTACAAAATTGTTTTGAGATTATTTTGTAGAGTGAGCGAGTCTACTATATATAGACAAAAAAATTTAAACACACCACAATTACAATCATTGATTGTGATCAATAATTATGCAATCACACTAATTTTGCATCGATAATTAATGGTACAATCAAATTAATTTTGATCCATATATATAGCAGAATTTGTTTATTGTGTATAAGATTTTTGCTCTTCTGAACAATATAGAACAAATCATTAGTTTCGTTTAATTGATTAATTTGCGCATGCTTTGAATCTGCAGCCAACATTAATTAATAACAAAAGATGATTTGGATTATCACTTCGTTGTTTGTGATGAATAGAACGTTGCTTCTGTATTTTTAAAAAAATATTATTACCTTTAAGCACTGCACGAGCACTTTCGATAAAAAAAAACTAATTACCGTTGCTTGTGTTACTGCAAATCTTAGCCATATATTTGCATTAAGTTTCGTACTATTCTCAACTAATAATATCTAATCCCTGAATCACATCATAGCCGTCGTTTCCTATAGTGGACCAGATCAGGTTCGTTCGATTCCTGTTGGTTATGCATCTTTTCAGAGAACATTCTCGATATTAATTAACAAAAAATATAGAAATCTTATATAAGATAATAACATCCTTGCAACTATCGTCTCCACTTTCTCTGCATTTTCTTCACTATCATCTTCTTCAAGATGCGAACACTCTTTCCCCTTTCTCCACTACTTCCTCTTCCGTCGACATCGTCATTTGAAATCCTTTCTTCCGACAAATTTTTGGTTGCCTCGCAAGTATCCGATTGACTCAACAATCACAGTTTGAAACTTTCTAAAGATATGCACTAAAAATATCAACAAGAAGGCATATACTACACTAAGTGGCAAAAACAAACTCCTTCACATTACAATATTCTTGTTTGAACAAAATAGAAGAGAAATGTATTAATAGTAATTTTTGTTTCACCTTACACTATTTTGTTTGACTTTGCTGAAACACTGCACATATATATGAATTGGACTTCAAATAAAAACGTAATAATATAGTTACAAAAATAATGTATAACTTTATTAATTTTGTAAATGGCTACTCAAAATTGTTCATATTGAGGGCTATTCATTTTTATTTTCACTTCATCATGTATTAATAATCAATCGAATTATTAATATTAGCAGGCAGTTAAATTTAAAATTCTAAATTTTCAAAAGAGAACAATATTTGGATTGCAAGGAGACGATATTGTTGCAAGAGGAACATAGTTGCTTTCTAAGTCTATAAGAAAGGATACGAGGCACATAAGATAAAGAGTGGACTGTATGTTTTCATTTCTAATTCCTCCCATGCCTCGTTAATTCGCTACGAATCGAGTGATCGTGGGCTATAACACTTCATGCTATGCTAGCACCCATATTTCTTCCTTAATAATTCCATATAAAAAATCAAGCACAAATCATAAAGAATATAATCCATCAGCACCCATCTTCCTTAATAATTTTAAATCACAAATTAAATGCATCAAGAGAGATTGTAAAAAGAGAGAATCATGATTTGCGCAAAGAAAAGTATCTCTTCTTGACTGGAGATGGAGCAGGCTCTGGTGTGACAGACTTAAAAAAGGCGAGGCTCGAACGAGGTAAGAATTTGAGAAAAGGAGCAGTAGGAGAAGAGACGTCATGCACCGCGAGGAAGAGAGAGAATGAGTGTGGGGACAAATCAAAAGAGGAGATAAACAACGAGCTATGATTTATAGAGAAGAGGATAAAGACATGCAAAATATTTTGGACTTGGACGTGATTAAGGGCACAAATAGGTAGAAATATGTATTGATGTACGGACATGTTAAAAACAATACAAAAACTACCAAGAAAGTTATAAGCCTCAGCATGTTAGTGGGACTGTGTTTGAGTTACTCTGAACTGCGAAGATCTGGATTCGAACCTCAGAATCCATTTTTTTCACATCAAGATTGTATCCTCTATTAACATTTTTTCCACATCTACATCAAATTTGCATCAATAATTTTAATTACTTTAATTATTTTAATCAAGTATCACGCAAAAAAGTATATATATAACACTTAATTAATTTTTTTTTCACAACTTGATGCATCAAACAAAAATAACAAAAGATGCTAAAATATATACACCTCATATACAACAAAACAATACAATCATTGATGCCCACAAATTTGAATGTGTTCATAATGTCTTCAGCATCCAACACTACAAAAGTCCATAAGATGCTTCCATCTAAAGGGTGATATCCCACAGTCTACACTGGAACATTCATGTATCTGCTCTGGAGGCTGTCATATTCCTCACCCGGTATATTTCCTCACCTCTTATTAGAGCATCAGAAACTGATCATGATCGTTTTTAGAAAATGCATAGGGTTGAGAAGAGTGCCAACAGAGTCGAACATCCCAGATGTTCCTTATGCACATCCTTTATTTTTGTATTTTATTAGATGGCTTAAGTGAATCTTTCTTTGCGTATGCTATTTTCGACTGTCTCTTATGCTTAGAAAGAGAGTGAATGCTCCTCCAATAAAAAAAGACACAAGTCTTGTTATTTTTAAGGCCATGTCATTACATTGGGGAGGTGCTGTGATTGCCAACAAATTACAGTTAAGCTTCTTTCATTATCTAATATACAAGAAAACTAAGAGACATTATTTAAGTTGTGTGTTGTCTTCTCATATTTTGGCATATTTTAGTGAATCTTTCTTTGTATATGCTATTTTCACTGCTCATTATATTTATTTTTATTTTGTGTTTGTTAGGAAACTGGCTGATCCATCCACTATCAAGTGTTACATGATGAAAATAAATTTAATTCAAGGGTAGTAATCGCTATAGTTCATGACCATATTCTTTTTCTTGTTGAAGTACTATGAGGAGCAAATAGTAGCATGTGGACACACTTTTACAATAAAAAAAGTGTGCAAATATGACAAGACAAATTGGATGATGCATCAGTGTAATTTGGGTGTAAAAGAGAAATAAATTAAAATATCTTTTATCAACTCATAAAATAAAAGGAGGAATTTCATTCTTCAAGTTGTTTGATTTTCTATTCTCTTTCTAGAAAATACTTATATGCTACAATGCATTTGTCTGTTTCAGTTACATGTAGTTAATTACTGACATGGAAGAATACTGCAATCCAACTAGATATGTATATATTTTTGTTTATGTCATGGATTATTAATTATTTTACTGTTGATTGGTGATACTTTTGATGTATTGATGAACTAGATGTGTAATTAATCATGATTGGTCGATTAATGTTGATAACATTATATATGTGTTATTAATTATTGTGTACACAATAGGGTGTTATATATATATATATATATATATATATATATATGCGCTAATAAGTAAACGAGGTATATTAATAATTAGTGAATTAATTTTGGCGAGCTAGTAGTTAAATAGGGGCTAGCCATGCAAGAAGCAAAAAAAATATGCGATGAGTATTACCATAGAAATGATGTAACTTGGAGTACATATTGCACCGAGTATCAAGTCGTATTGAGTCATATATGTTAGCAATATTTGGGACTTAAAGCGCAAGACTAAGATCAACAATAAGTCCGAAGTATTTTCATCAACAATTTCAAATTAAAGCTATTAGATCTTAATCACCTAGCCAACAGTTAAACCAAACAAGTTCTAGAAGTAATAGAGCAACTAACAAATCAACAAAGAACAAAGTAATAAGAGAAAGAGAGTAAAGAGAGAGCAAGAGCAATCACGAAAACTAAAAGAACACGCGATGTAACGTTGTTCGGCCTATCAATCAATTAGGCTTACGTCCATGGGTCTCCCGAAATCAAATCTTCCTTTCGGACCGATTTCATTATCAAAACAAGTGTTCTTTACAATTTCAGAACTGATCTTTGATTTCTTCTAAAAAAGCAAATCAATCTTCGACTCCTAGACCAATATATGGGACAACACCATTCTACATGGTTAACGGTCCGATTGACAAAACAATCTAGGACATGGAATGCACCACTTGACAACATAAATGTGCTGTACCAAAGGCTAGAATCTAGCTAAAGGTAAGTTCTCGAATTGACAATTAGAGTATGGGTGTTATCCTAATGCTCTCAAGTTTAAGTAGTTAAAGGAGAAGGCTATTTGGCTATTTGCGGTGATCAATTTGGTGCTTGGAAGCTTTTGGGGGGTGTTTGATACACTGCTGGTCCGTCTCTACATCATATATATAGGTTGGGTACTTTTTGGAGTCTTGATCCCTTCAAAAATTAACTGTAGCATTACATGATATATGTGACGCATTGCCAGACCCGTTATAATGGGTTCCGGTTCTTCCATAATTGTCCTTCTGTGCATCTATAGCTGTCATGTGGGCAATGCGTTACAACGGATTCCATAATTGTCCTTCCATAAGTCTGAGGAGGAATCCGTTACAACGGGTTAAAAATCCGTTACAAAGGGTTGAAAGGCGTTGTGACGTCTTAGGAAAGCGTTACAATACCACCTTTTTAGAATTAAGTTTGACAAACTTAATCTTCTTATTGTATCTTTTATCATACTTATAAGCATGATTCTTAGCTTGAATAGGTTTGTCATTTGTCTTAGAATGCTTTTCAATTTTAGAAGGTTGTTATTTTACAAATCCAAATCTAGTCTTATCATGTGGACCTTGACCAATTTTAGATGTATATCTTGTCATAATCAATTTTAATGTCATGGTTTGATGATTTAACAAACTTAATAAATTTAGAAGGGCAAGGATGTGATTCTTTTAATTTATTTTCTTTATCAAAATTGGCTTTGGTCTCAATGTCATTAACTATATTTTATAGCATTTCAAATTTTGACTTAAGAAAATCGATCATAGCATCCTTAACATCTAAAGACTTTTAGGACTCAACAAATAATTCTTTAAGTTTGATCACATTAAAAGATTTTTGTCTTTCATCCAAGTCACAAGACTCGTCATCGCTAGACTCATCATGAAATTTAGAAATGTCAAAAACTATCGTATTAGTTTGGCTAGGGGCCTCCAATTCTTGAGAGCTTGTAGTTTTACCTTTTGATTGAGTTGTCTTTTTTTGTGCTTGATCATCTATTTTTGCAAGACTCAAAAGTTTCTTGATTTGCTTAGCATAATTCATCTTTGTGAGTGTTAGAGGTTTTTCAATCCTGTTGGTAGTGACTACTATTGAAAATTCAACTCTCACTAGAGCTTCTTCTTGTTTTTTGACATAATCGTTCTTAGCTTGAGTCATTTGCTTCAAAATGCGAATCTTCCCTTCAGAATTATCTACTCACGAAACTCCTCTGAACCCTCTAGCATCCTTTATTGGCAGTTACTGCATAAGCAAGTTTGTCTGTGTAAACACTAAACAGTCTTGGTTACCATCAGGAATTGTCTAACAAAGGAAAAAAAAAGGAGGAAAAATTCAGGGAACTGTCAATATTCAATCGATCTGAATATATATATTAATTATTCAAGCTTAGACTAAGCAGATAAAGGACATTTGGAAAAAAATGAACAACATTTCAACCTACTGCCTTTAAAAACAACAACAACAAATAATAATAATAATAATAATAATAATAAATATTATTATTATAGACGTAACTATATACAATATATTGATTGCATTTGTAATAACATATTTTAAAACTTTTTACATATGACAGTGTTAATTTCCAGCAAGTATTAATTGCTAATGATAAATCCCAAAGAGTTCTCTAAAGAAATGATTATAATAATTATAATCCAAAAGAGAAATATCATTTTGTACCAGTAACTGCACGCTTAAGGTAACGAGGTTATATTGCATTACAATATACTAAGTTTCAAGTCTTTCATTTGACTTGTAATATTATACAGCTGAATCAATTCAATTTCGATTTCAAATTCAAACATACTGAACTGACCCAAAAAAAAGCCGCGTAGAGGACTATGGACTTGATCTGCTTTTACTTGCTGTTCTAATACAAGTAAAATTGAATAAAATTAACCTTTTAATCGATGCCATTACAAGCACACAATTTACTACAAGCACAATTCAACAATTGCCTCGAAAAGAAATTAAAGAGCATTCAAATATATCTTATCAAAAAGTATATAGACTTCTCATGCATAGTGACTTCTCTCTTCGCGTCACAATTCGTAAAATCCATCTCTCCTTATATATACCTTCCTATGTACCTACCAAACAAATATACCTCTCCCAAAGAACAACACTAATTACACAAAGAAAGAAAACAATATTACAGACTTAACAGTCTCATTTCAGATTTCTAGTCCTATACCAACATCACACTTTCAAGCTAGCTAACCCTAACCATTAGCGTACAGCTGATCAAGAACAGCAATTTCACGTTGATATAAAGCATGGCTAAGGTGGCTATTGTGTTTCTTGTAGTATTATTGTTGGCAGCATTAAGCGCTCAAGCTGTGGTTGCAGCAAGAGGTTTGAAAGGGGAGCAATGGTTGGAAAATGAAAGCATTCTGTCGATGGTTTTGCAGAACAAGGGGCATCCATCCGGGCCGTCGTGTCCCACCGGCAACCCGGTCATCTGCCCGTAATTTTTAAGAAACTGCTTATAATGAGAGAAATGTATAGGGGAGTTTGTAAGTAGAAAATTTTCCTTTTTTTCAATAATCGGGTCATGTTTTCGTTTATATTCGCTCTTTACAAATGATTAATAAGGAAATTGGTTCGTGTGCTCTGTTACTTGTATATTAATTGTATTTGTATTTGTATATGGCATAGTCACACAGACGCATCAATTGTCTTTCTGTTGTTTTTCGTATGCATTATTTATTATATTCGTATTTGAATATTTCATTATTTTTATTCGAAATTCGTTAAACATCCGTTATATAAAGTTATTCAATATGATTGCGTTGTTCAAAAATGTAAATAAAAAAAAATTAATATGTCCATTTATAATAACAAATAATTAGACTCAATTATTTTTGTCACTACAATAAAAATTGACTATTATCGGTTAAAACATTGCATTTATACCGGTTGTACTACCGGATAAAAGGAGGCTGCTAAATATATAAAGCAACGGTATAAAGAAGACGCAGGTAAAGGAGGTTTGCATCGAATCATGGTGAAATCCGATCAGATGTAGGGACATTAATGTTTCTTATATATAAAGAAGTTGTACAAAATATTTTTTAGTTTTAATCTGATGCTTTCACTTAATAAATTAATGAAACTAAAAAGTAAAATATTATTTTTAGTCCACAGTTCTAATTTAAGGTTTTTTTTTTTTAGTATAAGCATGAAAGTCTACGTACGCCTAAGAAATTTTCATATCGAAATTCATTCATATATAAATAGTTGTTTGTATATATATAGGCTCCACCAGTGTTTCAAAAAAATTCGGGCGGGTCTACCCGCTCGTGCTCGTGCCCGGATCCACGGATTTATCACGAGTCGGGTTGGCCTCAAATTCTCCAAATCCGTCTAAATCCGTGCCTGTGTAGACCCCGTGCCCGACCCGTGAAACCGTGCAAAAATTCAAAACAATACAAAAAAATTAAAAAAAACACAAAAAAATTCAAAAAAATTAAAAAAAAAACAGAAAAATTCAAAAAAAATCAGAAAAATTCGGAATATATATATTAAAATAATGTGTATTTTTAAATTCGAACATTCGAAAAAATTCAAAAAGTTGGACGGATCCGACCCGACCCGTCTGGACCCTACCCGCCCGGGTTTATCACGGGTCGGGTTGGGGGTTTTGGGTTCGGACCCGTGCATACCCGCCCCGCCGTACCCGTGGACCCGCCGTACCCGTGGATCCGTGGATCCGTGGATCCGGACGGGTACCCGACCCGCCCCGTTATTAAAACCCTAGGCTCCACCACCACGGATCCCCCCTTAGCCTAAATCCGTATCCCCCGAAATAATGCGGGGTCACGAAATTGTTAGAGGGCAGCACTGTTACGTTGTAAATTCGTTGGTTATGTAGCAAAAACACTGTTCGGGCAGCACTCGATGCTGTAGCAGCGGTGGGAATGCAGGGAGGATCCACTGCTGCTGACAATTTCAGAGGATGTGAATTCCCTTAGCCTCCCATCCCGATTTCACCTAATTTGTTATATCCGTATGTCAACGATCCCATAATAATCGCAATCAACTAGAATTTTGACTATCCAACTTACTATCAGATATTTAGCAATCTTCGTAAAATAACGATATCGAAAAAAATATTATACAACGTTGAGAAGAGTATAAAATATTCTCCCAAAATAAACAAATAATTATTTAATAAGAGTTGGCGTAGATCGAGCTACGTCAATTGTTATTTAAAATAACAATTGCCTTTGCGTTTTGAGATTTTTTTTAAATCTAAGACAGCGATTTTTTAAAATAATTGTTGTCGTAGCTTCACTTATGGCAACGATTATTTTAAATAAATATTGTCTTATTCTCTATTCTAACTCTTAAAATAACGCTCCCAATCTCTTCTTCTCTCTCACTTCTCCATCTGATCGCCTCCACAACTCTAACAGATTTGATCCTTAAGAGGTATGGGTCGGGGTCTAACTCGATCTTGATCTATCTCACACACACACACACACAAATTGGCTGCCTCAACTAATATCTCTCTGTCCCGCCTGGACGTCTCCATTGATCTCTAAAAGATCTCGTGTTTTTTTGCTCTCGCCTACGCCTTCAATCCGCTCGATCTTAAGTAGGGGAGGGACTCTGTCAAATCTTTCTCGTGAAATAAAATATCTAGTATAAACTCGTGAAAATCTAATAGAAATATTTGAAATTGAATATATAAACACTTGAATAACTAATAGAAATACCTAAAAAATAATGGAAACATTTCAAAAATACTAGTATAAACATCTGAAAATAATAATAAGAACAAATGAAAAACCTAGTATAAACACATTTTTTAGTTAGCACACCATATATATGATGAACATTATCACTAAAAAATTGTACAACATACATTAAATTGCTAGTATTAATATATTTTTTAGTATAAATACCTATTTTTAGCACATCATATTTGTGATGAAAATTATTACTGAAATAAATTGTACACTATACATGTTTTTCAAGTTGGCACACCATACATAAAATTGCTTATACAAAATCTATTTTTGTAGTATACTTATATATTTTATTTAGTTAGCACATCATATATGTGATGAATATTATTAATGTAATGAGTTGTTCATCATACTTATTATTTTTTTAAATTGGTATATCATGGTTGAAATTAGTAGTATAAATATCTATTATAAATAATCTAAACACACCCGTCACACCCTGGGAATTGGTTTCGCCCTGTTTTATTTAGTTTATATACGAAATATGAAAACATTCACTATGGGAAAAACGTCTTCCACATTGGATCTTTTGAGACTAATATATTGATTATCTTCCGTTGTAAATACGAGGGTTGCAAATGATAAGTTTAAACTCGCCGTAGAGATAGGAGACGCATTTCACTTGTCTTCAGCAATCTACAACACCTCTTATTATTTAATACCCGCATGAGATAGGAGACTAATACACCCAGTTTGCCTAGTCAGGTTCTCACACTCTTTTTTTACTGCAAAAATTCGTCTGCATGCGATATTTTGCTTCTCATAGTACTTCAACAAGAAAAGAAATATGGTCTTGAACTATAGCGATGACTATACTTGTATACAATTTGCAAAGTCAAAAGAAGAAAATAAAATGAATTAATTTATAATGGAAGGAGCTTCCGAAAAGTATGCAATATCCAAATTAGAAAAGTATGCACTATTCCAAACCATAAGCAATAGAAAGTTAAATCATGTATACTTACTTGGGATCTGCAAATATTTATTTTCATCATATAATACATGAAAGTGGATAGACCGATTAGTTTCCTAACAAGCACAAAATGAAAGTAAATATAATGAGCAGTGAAAAATAACATATACAAAGAGAGATTCACTTATATAAGTCAAAACATGAGAAGACAACACAACTTAAATATTGCCTCTTAGTTTTCTTGTATGTTGGAGAATGGAAGAAGCTTAACTGTAATTTGTTGGCAATGGAAGCACCTCCTCAATGTAATGGCTTGACAGTAAAAATAACAAGAATTGTGTCATTTTTTATTGAAGGAGTAGTCACTTGCTTCCTAAACATAAGAGACAATAAACAATGGCATACACAAATAAAGATTCACTTATGCCATCTCAGAAAATACAAAAATAAAGGATGTGCATACCTTTGACCAGAAATTATTACAAACATAAGATAAAGAGTGGACGATCTGCTTTCATTTCCAATTCCTCTCATGTCTCATTAGTTCGCTACGAATTGAGTGACTGTAGGCTATAGCACTTCATGCTACACTAGCACCCCTATTTATTCCTTAATAATACAAATAAAAAATCAAGCACAAATTATAAATAATATAATTCCAAATCAGCATCCATATTTCTCCCTTAATAATCTCAAATCTCAAATCAAATGCATCGAGAGAGATTGTAAAAAGAGTGAATCATGATCTGAGCAAAGAAAAGTATCTATTCTTAAAGAGAGACTGGAGATGGAGGAGGCTCCGGCGTAACAGACTTGAAACAGGCGAAGCTCGGACGACTGCACGGTTTGAGAAAATGAGCAATAGGAGGAAGAGACGCCAGCCACCATGGAGAAGAGAGAGAGAAATGAGTGTGGGGGCGAATCAGAAAAGGAGAGAAATGAGTGTGGGGGCAGTATTTGGGACTTGGGATGGGTTAGGGTTACAAATAGGGGGAAATGTGTTTTGGCATTTGGGCATGTTAAATAAAAACATGACAAGAATTTTATAGGAAAGTTGTAAGTCTCAGCAGGTGAGTGGGACTGTGTTTAAGATACTTTGTATTGTGAAGATCTGGGTTCGAACACCAAGACCCATTTTCTTCACATCAAGATTTTGTCCTCTATAAACATCAAATTCACATCAATAATTTTAATTACTTTAATTATTTTTACCAAGTATCATACAAACAAAATATATATATAATACTTATTAATTACATGTTTTGTACAACTTGATGCATCGGGCAAAAAATACAAACAATGTCAAAATATATACACCACATATATAGAAAAACAATCTATCATTGATGTCCACAGAGATGAATGTATTCATAATGCCATCAGCACACATCACTGGAAAAGTCCATAAGCTACTCCCATCCAAAGGGCACTATCCCACAGTCTACACTGGAGCACTCATGTATCTCCTCTGGAGATTGCCATATTCCCCACCTGATATATTTCCTCACCTCCTCTCGGAGCGTCAGAAACTAATCATAATTGTTGTAAGGAAATGCATCAGGTTGAGAAGCATGCCCACATAGTCGAACATTCCAGACGTTTCTTAAATACAATGCTGCCACATGTCCTTTCACAATGGACTTAGAAAGCAGCTTTGTTCCTCTTGCTGCAGTGTCGTCTCCTTGCAGTCCAAATATATTTCTATGTAGAAAATTTTGAATTGTAATTGAACTGCCTACTAATATTAACAATTCAACTAATTATTAATACATGATGAAGTGAAAATTAGAAAAAAAAAAATTATTGTTACCACTGCAAGAATGAAACATCCCTCCTTATTACCAGCATCTACACAATCATTTAGAATTTGTCATCCACTCTATGTCATATAGCATGCTGGGTATTCCATATCTAATGTTATTTCTCTTTGACTGCATGGTCCTTTGACAATTCAAAGAACCTTTTGCTATGTATAAATAATAGACAACAACAAATATAGTGAAATTAATTACATAATGTGTATATATATACATGTACAACTTCGGACATAAATATGTACGTATTATCACAGAGTTACATGAACAAATAATTATTTTGTCCGATGAGAGCTAGCTAAATGAATAAATTAGTATAAAGGATAAAGTATATTGATTACGTCAACTTGAGGCTCGAGAGATCGGTCAAAGGCTGAGGAGAGCTTGACACAACTCGTGTGAAAACTATGACGATTAATTCATCGTGGAGCAAGTCAAATCTCTGGGTCTGCATCTTGAAAGTTCATTGAGAAATTAACAAAGTTATCGAAGTAAATATATGTCCATCCTCAAATTAAAAATTTATCAAATTATACATTATTATTGTAACTATATTAGTACTTTTTTATTTGTAGTACATGCAATTTTTTTTGTAGTCCAATTCATATATAAGTGCAATGTTTCAGCAAAATTTTGTTTGTACTAACTATATTAGTACGTTTTTATTTGAAGAAACAAAAATAGTGAGGTGTTGAGCATATAACTGAAGATGTGCATCAATTGATATGCACATCTCAATTAGGTTTTGCAAATTGCCAAAAGGGAGAGTTTGTTGGATTAAACTCATCTTTTGTTTGATAATTTGCAAAATAATTAATGTACTAACCTTGCACTTGAGTTTTGGTGAAGATGCAGGTTAAAACAGGTACACACCAATATCAAACATGCTCAAACATGCCCTGGACAAGTCAAGACATGCTCAAGTCATCAAGGGAAGGCTTCAATGTTCAAAACAGAGCACATCGTTACCATAACGCTTGAAGACTCGTTATAATGAGTCCCTAAGGCGTTATAACGGGTGCCCAAGACGTCATAATGCATCAGGAGGAGAGAGAAGATGCAGAAGCTAGATTTTCCCGAGACAAGCGTTGCTGTAATGCTTGAGCAAGGCGTCACAACGAGTTACAATCCGTTATAAAGGATGAGCAAAGCGTTATAATGGGTTGCTGAAGATTTTGCCCACATGTCAGCTGCAGAAGAGCAAAATGAGAAGGTGTCCAAGGTGTTATAAGGCATAGCCCAAAGCGTTATACAAAAGTTGAATAGCTACGAAGGTTTTTCACTGATTCAAGATCTCAAAAAGTGCTTAGTCTACATAAGAGATGCAGAAACGAACCAGCAAACTATCAAAACATTTCTATAAACTTCCCAGCATCAATTGAGCACAGAAAAAAGCCTGATTCAAGTCTCCTCCAGCTACCTAACCTAGAAAACAATTATGATAACTACTATTCTCTTATTGTCTATTCGAGAACAAAACTCTTAGCTAATTGTTTAGGCTTTAGTGCATCACATTTGTGTTGTCAAGTGGTGCATCCATGTCCTAGATTGTGTTGTCAATCAGACATTTTTACCGTGCATCGAGGTGTTGTCCCGTGCACGATCTAGGAGAAGAAGATTGGCTTACTTGTGCAGAAGAAGTCAAAGATCGACTCCACACTTTGTAAAAGAACACTCGTTTATAGTGAAATCGGTCCGGAAAGAAGATTTTATTCTGGAAGACTCGTGGACGTAGGCCTAAGTTGATTTGATAGGCCAAACCACGTTACATAGTGTGTTCACTTGTTCTCGATTGCTCTCTCTTCACTCTCTCTCTCTTTAATGCTTTGCTCCTAATTTTTGTGATTTGCTCAATTAGTCTTGAAATTGCTTGCTCTATTACTTGGTTAGATGATTAAGGTTTAAAAAATTTAACTTGAATTGAAATCGCTTTCGCATATTGATTTGATCTTAGTCTTGCGCATTAAGCATCAACCCTTAATATTCTAACAATAACTACTTCATTGAACAATAGCTTTGCTATCACTTACCAAAATAACAAATAACAACAATGAGAAGTCAAACAAAAATTACTATTACTATATTTTTTCTTCTATTTGGTTCAAACAAGAATAGTGTAATGTGAAGAAGTTTGTATTTGCCGCTCAGTGTAGTATATGCATTCTTATTGGCATTTTTAGTTGATACCTTTAGAAAGTTTCAAACTGTGATTGTCGACTCGATTGGGGCATTGCGATGCAACCAAAAGTTTGTCCGAAGAAAGGGTCCCAAATGACGACGACGACACAAGAGAAAATAGTGGAGAAAGGGGAAAGTGTGTTCGCGTCTTTGAGAAGACGACAGTGGAGAAAGTGCGGAGAAAGTGGAGACAGTACTTGCAAGGATGTTATTTTATTCTTTAATGTTTTTATATTATTTTTATTAATTAATGTCGAGAATATTCTCTAGGAAGATGTACCGTGCAGTAGGAAGCGAACGACCCATATCTAGTGCAATATATGAAACGACCAAATGTGAAATGATTCAAGGAGTTGAATATTATAAGTTGAGAATAGTACGAAACTTGATGCAAATAAATGGCTCAGATTTGCAGTAACAAAAGTGGTGATAATTAAATGTTTTTTTATTGAAAGTACACATGTAGTGCTTAAAGGCGCTAATCTTTTTGTTAATTAATACGAAAGCGACGTTCTAAATCATATATTTGTTATTAATTGGTGCTAGCTGTAGATTCCGAGCTTGTGCAAATTAATTAATTAAACGAAACCAATAATTAGTTATCTATAGTTCATGAGAGCAAAAATCTTGTACAAAATAGGCAAATTCTGCTATATATGGATCAAAATTAACTTGATCATACCATTAAATATCGATGCAGAATTAGTGTGAATGCACAATTATTGATGACAATTAACGATTGTAATTGATCTGTGTTTAAAATTTTTCGTTCATATATATATAGCAGACTCGTTCACTCTACAAAATAATCTCAAAACAAATTTGTAACATTAAAAAAAACAAAAATAAAAGGGAGGTTACAAACTAATCTCAAAAGAAATATATTACAATAATTTAATCGACTCTACATTTTTTTAATGCTAAGTTTTCTACACCAGAGTTCTAATAAAAAGTGTAAATGAGGAGCTGTAAAAGAATTCTACATTTTTCTACACCGAGTGATTGATAAACAAATGATGTAGATGTCTGACGCTTTTTCCCAATATTATCTACATCGGATTTACTAACTAAAGGGTGTTGATGTCTTGATTTATACACTGTTTATTAAAAAAATCGATGAAGAATTAGTTCGGATGTTGGGAGCGACGCTTCTACACCCGGTTTTAATATAACCAACATAAATGAGTTGCAAAAGATCGTTTTTTCCGTAGCGATTCAAGAGAGTTTGTAGACGAAAAGGAAAAAACGTTCAGGAGAATGCACGTGGTCTAATATTTTATTTTTCTGTATTGTTGACTCATTGATATTTTTTTCTGAGAAAATTAGAAAACTAGTTAAAATGACAGAAGTGGAATATGGAGATTGGATGACTGTTAGCCTCCCTGTTATAAATGTAATCATTTCATATACATTGCAATTAGCAAATTTCTATTAGAAACAGTTATGTTAGAAGTGACTGGCAACTATATATTTTTAGTTGGATGAAAGTTAATTTTAGTTCATAAATATATTTTTTAATTAAAGAGAATAAAAAATTCAAAATAGCGTACGTGGTGATGCAGTACATGAGCTACATTTTCCGAAAAAATAAGATATGAGATGTAACGTAGCTTATACTGTACGCATATGGCATTGATGTATAGAATTCCATACTTTTACTAGGACAAAACTAGTTCGTCTTATGACTTTACTGTGAAAAAAGTCTAATGTTTTGACTTGTGTTATCTAAACTAGGAATAAGAATTCAATGTAATTAAGAGGTAGGTTCGAAATTCAAGAAAAGAATTTTATAACAATAAAAAATTAAGAAACCCATTTTAATTTGTTACAAAATAAAAATAAGAACTAAACTTCAAAATTCAAATACCTTGCTCAAAATGTTGGTCAGATCGCCAGAATAAACCGTACATGACTTCAAAACCTTACGAGTCAATAAGTGGTCCAGGATTTCAGCAATGACATGACACTTCAAAAACAAAAATAAAACCATTATTTGATTGAATTCAATTGCATGTTATGCTATTTAGATAATTCAAAATATCTTATTGCATTCGTATTGAATACTTTTCGAATACTCGAATATTTGTCGGTGTCTATCGTATATGCCACGTGGCATATCGAGATGTGGCGTATCCGAATATGTTATTCACTTTGACTGATAGATACAGTTTTCGATACGTCTAGATATGTTTCAATAGCGCATGTGATAACTAGATCTTATAAAATCACTGATAATTTTCGTTATCAGTGAAAAATTAAACATGAAGGAAAATTGTCACACCCCAGAAATAATAACTAGTTTAGGTGTGTTAATCCCGCCATGTGTACTTGATTTCAAGTACACGAAAGACTTAATTGGCCACTCAAAAATACATATAAGCTTTATTTATTATATTGAGTTTTAAGGAAAAGCACACACATTTCACACAGTACATGATCATCCAACAAATATATATATATATAAACCAGCGTCTGGATACAAAGTTTACAGCGGAAGCTAAACAAAAGTAAAATACATACAAAAGAGGACGGTCCCATCAAGGAACGTGGGACCGACCATAGCTAACCTACTACATACTAATCCTAAAACAAGGAATAAAGGTAGCAAATGAAATGATCTTCAAAACGGAAGACGCCGGACTCCATCCTAACGCTCTCCTCTGGTCATCAAAAGAGACTCCTGCTCCTTACCTGGACCCCACAACCAACCGTGGAACGTGAGTAAATTATAAAAATTTACTCAGTGTGGATTTAGGTCCAGCCTTTGGGATTATATCCGATTCAAGGTTGGACCAATCACATTTACTGAGAATGCCTATATTTAGTTACTACACCTGACTTGCATTTAGTTTAACCATTACACATTTAGTTTAAAATATATGTGAGGAATAGTAGTATATGATAACTAATATGAGAAGGCATCAAACTCCCAGACAAATGTTCAAAGAATCAAATTTTAGAACCCCGGGTGTAGGACTTCAGGATTCGCCCCCTTAGACGGGTCTAGTATGTCAGCCGCCAAATCTAAGGGTATCGTTAGACGGGTCTAGTATATCAGCCGCCAATCTAACTTAATTTTGAGTTTCCAGAACGAAACGCCCTGGTAAAAGCATGAGCGGCTATAAAAGCACACACTCGATCAAGAAGCGAACCGAGAAGCCTACCTTACAAAGAGAAAATAATAAACATAAACTCTCGGTCTCAGCCGTCATACGGAAATAAGGAACCGACTGCCCGTTTGAGTAACAATAATAAAAGGAAACTCCCTGTACCAACCAGGGGCCAAAGGGGAGCCCCAGACTTCCTCTGTACCAACCAGGGGCCAAAGGAGGAAGTCCTTCGAATATTAGGAGATCCCAAAACATCGGCTAATAGAAATATAGAGAACGAAATAGCTCCAATACGTCACATATGACACGCATACTCTAAACTGAGAAACCGAACCTTAATCACTCAATTGAGGAGATATTATAGTATTATTTACTGATAAGGATGTTGAAAAGAGAAACTCTCAAACTGGCACTACGCGTCATCAAGTGATGATCACGTTTGATGAGCATCAGCCGAATGTCTATGAAGACATCCCGACGGGGGGACCCCACGGGCGAATCCATTTACCGTACGTAATCCACCCGTCACGATGCCCTCACGCCACACATCCGGCTGTTGATCACCGGCCCGACACTCATCACTCCCGACAAAATACATATAGTATTGAAATACGCATTCTACCTATAAGTAGCTAATAGTCTAATATGATCCGCATATCGGATCTAATGTGCAACATGAGATGCATATGACATGAGATGCAGGTTGGTCTAACTAGTTGGTTCAGTTACCAGTATGCAATCATGACAATTCAAAGTCTACGGGCCTGATTAACAATTATTGGTATCTTGGTACCGCAGTTCAATTTAGGTAAGACTGGTAGGTCCTAATTAAAAGAGAAATGAATATAATCCCCAGGAATCCACACCTAGAAAGAAGTGCGAGCTACTCTATCGAAGGATCTGCTGCGTTCACGCTGACCTCAGCATCGTATGCAGCTGCGTCAGTCTTGTCCCCTGTGTGCGGGTCCGAGTCGACTAGGTCTCCTATTTATTTATTTCGAGTTTGTTTAATTAGTCGAGGGACTTGTAACATATTAAGTGAAATCAAATGACAATGTAACGGCATTTGAGACGTCCTTGATGCTCCTAATTTATTTTATTCAATATTTTTACTTAGTCAAGTCTTGCGTGCAGTGTCCCGGCTGCACAGTGAGTGTGGGTACAATCACTTGTTTCTGTCCTTTTTATTTAAATGTGGTTCTGAGTGTGTTACTATTCTCATTATTCAATGTGACGTCAGGACGATAAGGCAAAGAATGTAAATAACAAATCACGATGAAAGCATGTTATAAAATCAACTACTTTTAGTTGGACTTTTATTATTTAACTAATCAAAAGAAGAAACAAAAATAGTTAATTCTATATTAACGAATATGTGTAATTATATTAATTATGCGTTTATAGAGGAATTGATCAATATACATTTATCATTGAATTTAAATATTTACTTAGTCATAATTATGTGTATTTTAATGTATTGTATTAATGTTACTTATATACTTATATGTATCGCCTAGAAGGTATTATATGTATTATAATTAATTAGTCTTATAACTAATTAGTTGTCTTACTCTAGATATTCGAGTGTTTTTCATATGTAGTTTAGGTGTACAACATATTCTATGTGCTATATAGAGAAATTGATCAATATATAATATTATTTATATAATTATACTTAGTTCAATATGGTTGGTGGTGATTCGAGTGTACTTAATTAAATATATATATATATATATATATATATATATAATCATATAATCATATATAAACTTATATACCTACTCGTATATATGTAATTTATTATTTGGTTATTTTGCATATATATTTATGTATATATATATATATATATATACATTACACTTAGTAACACTTATAATTACTTAATTATATTGTTTAGTATTATGTCAAGTTTAGTTACTTAATTTATTCGTTACGCATTATTAATACATCAAGTGTCATCATGTCAAATACGATGTCGTGCTAAACTACTATCCTACTATGTAACTGAGCCGTATATTATACGTTATATTGTTTATTGTGATAAATATAGTATAGAAAATATATAGAAACACAAGTTGGTTATTTTTAATTTATGTTTGGTTTGTGTTAATCCTGGAGTGGGATCAGAAGTTCGTACTCGTGCGTCATAGCCGAAGCTCGTGCTGCACGGACTTATGGTCGTCATTTCCCAAATACCTTTCTCGGTCCTTTTTGTATCCTCGGGTCTAGTTACTAGGCATTTTTGGGTAGGGCCACCGTTTATGCAGTATCTGTGATTACCTATTTTGGCCTAAACAGGGCTCAAGTCCAAAATATACCTAGAACTATTATCGTTTTACGTAAGGGTCCATCATTTTAGTTATGTAGTATCTGTAGGATCGGAGGGTCTAAAGGCCGTAAGCCTATTCTTATTCACTTAATTCTAGCCAAGGCCGATCTTATTTCTAAACTTATTTACAAGTCTAATAAGGTCATTTAATTGTGTAAATTCAGCAATGGCCCAAATCGAAAAAATTATACAAAGCCCAGTCATCAGTTCTGGGCTTTACACTTTCCCATAAAAACAGTAAGGTTCAGTACCAAACATGACTGCATTGGTGCTGGTAATACTAGCGCAGCGGCAACAGGGGTACTAATTGGGTATGGTAGCAGCAAAATCAGTCAACACAAATCAGCAAATAACTCACAACAAGTCCAATAGCTAAACAACAACCAAATACCAGTACTGGTACGACCTGTACCAGTATCGGTACAGAGACCCGATACTGATCTGGTGTCAGCGTACCAGGGGGTCACAACAAACCAGACAACATAGGCACATACACACAGGCACACCGATACATACAGGTACACAGCACAAGCAACAAACAACGAGCAACAAGCAAGTCAAGCAACCAACAACAGAAACAAGCAACAAGCAACAAATCAACACAACATAATATAGAGGGAGACAGTCGGGTTTACTCGAAATGGCAAGAAGTTCGAGGCGTAAGGAAAACGAGGCAACAGCAAAGCACACCACCACCACCACTGTCCCGCCTTCTCCCCCTCTTACAAAGTGTCAGCCCTTTCGAAGTTCATCGAGTGTTATTTTTAAAGAAAAAGAAACCGGGCTAACTCAACACATGAGACCAACAGCAAGAGGAGGTAACGAAGGCAGGGCACACTATTTTATAGGTGAGAGGGGTCAAGGGCTAACGATGGGGTGAGAACATCACGAGAACAGTAAAAAAAAGGGGTGTACAGACGCGACTTTCTGAACCATGCACTCGAGTGCTGGTTCTCCGGGTCAAACAGAGAGAGGAGAGGTGTCCCCTCCACTTAATGGCGGGTGCCATCCAACAGTAAGGCAGCAACGAAGGAGAGAAGTACAGGGGAGTGTCGAAGGGACAGAGAGGACAACCAGCCAGAAAGGGAGAAGAAAAGATCGATCAAAGAACCCCCAGCCAAAGAGAGAGAGAGGAGCAGCACAATTAATGCGAGGAGACCGATCGACAGAGAGGAGAAGGGGAAGTGACGGAAAAGGGAGAAAAATAAGGCAGCGAAAATAGGGGAAAGTGGGGAGTGAGAGAAGACAGCATTTAATGCTCGAGAGGGAGAAAGGGAGTGACCAGGAGAGAGAAAAGGAGAGAGAGTGTAGGGTAGAGAAAAGAAATGGGAGAGAGTGAAAGATTCTAGGGTTGGTCGGATCCCCTGTAGCTATTTCTTTAGGAATTTTTGGGTGCATGTCTTATTCCAGGCATTAGTTGACCCGTTTCATTAATTTCCTCAGATTTGGACCGCAAGGGATCCCGAACTGCGTGGGGACTTCTAAGGGTCACTCTGACCGAGGTCGAGGATCCTCTTTTGTGGTTTTGTCTGTGTGATCCTTGGTGTAGCCATCCGATGCACGACTCTTTGAATGACCCACTGGGTCATGTTGAGTAGCCGCACCCATACTATTAGTTTATAGAGCTCAGGTTGGGTCATGTGACTCGTTACATGATACCGGAATTAAATTTTATTTATTTTTACCTTGGCCAAATTGTATATGTATATATATATATATATATATATATATGTTTAATAATATAGGTATATAATATTTATATATATATGTTTAGTTATACTCGTACCTTTATTTGGTTTATTTGGTTTTATTTACAAAATTTGATTCAGGTAGAAATTTTATTTCCTTACAGTACTATTTCATTTATGGCTCAAAATTTCATGGGTTTTACAAAAATCGAACAAGACAAGTTCCTTTCCATCAATGCATCTTACAATTAGGAAAATATTGCATTTCGATCGAAGTACAAACGATTTGAAGTTATAATATTTTAAGGTCAAAATTGAGATTAATGTTCCTCAATAAATTCTTCATATCAAAATTTTGTAGGAAATCAAATTTTGTTACTTTAGAGCGTCTAACTATCTTTTACAACATGTCTATTTAATATTTAAAAATGCCTCATGTACTGATTTTAAAAATATTTAAAAATAGATAGAAAGCTTAAAAAATCACGAAATTTGATTTTCTACAAATATTTGATATGAATAATTTATTAACATGCTATTTGATATTTGAACAATTGATTTTTCCATTTTGTGTCTGATGATATGCTGGACAATTAGCTTCATCTCGACAGTTTGACAAAAAAGACCTGGTAATTACATATATTCTTAACATGTGCCCTAAACAATAATGTTTCAACTGCCCGTAACGTTTGAAGACCTGACTCTATTTATAGGGGCGTTAGTGTATCTTGGAAAAATGCAAAATTAATTATCAAATATTTATGAAATATTTGAAATTATATTCTCTCCAATTCTTTTCCAAATTCTCATTTTCACTTCTACAAATATTTTCACGAAATTTGGTATAAAACTAGAATATCCCATCAGAAAGATAAAGGTAAATTTAGGCAGTCAAAACTTGCCTTGAAGCAGGTCTCTTACGGTCGCAATGAATTTCATTGTGGTCGCAATTGACTTGGCATTCCAGAATTGGCAGTTTTCTGTCAAGTGTCCTGCAGCTGTAATGGGATCTTCTACAGCCGCAATCAATCTACTGGAAATCAGCAAAATTATTGCCAAATCTCTCCTACTACATTACGACTGCAATAGACTTACATTTGTGCTGTTTTGCTTGGGCTTTGATCCAATCTGAGTTGGGTTTAGCCCAAACAATATTTCAGACTTTACAATAATACCAATATATAGTTTAATTAATTATAATCGCTCCATTAACAATTATAATTCATTTACTTTAGTTCTATATGCATTTGTGCCCAAAATCTTAGTGAAGTACGTATAATGCCTTGAATATTGAATTAATCACATTACAACTGTTACGGCCTATTGGGAGATAGCCCATAGGTGTACTTGGGTGGAAATGGATGGAGAGCAGTTAACCAGAGAGGTTAATTGCCTATCTCTTGAGTTGTGTATTCTTTTATGCTTTTTGGCGCTCTTCAGAGTCTGATCCCCTCTCTCTTAGATGTAGGTGCTTTTATACGGGTAATGTCGGTTTTGCCCATGATTTCTTAGATCGTGGGCGATTACTTAGATCGTGTTGTAGTGGTATTACACTTGAGGCGGTTCTAACCCGAGTGCTATTTTGGGATCGAGAGGTGTTGTTTGTACATGTGATCTATTTCGGGTATCTGCAGGCCTTTATTCCTGATGGTACTGGGCCTTAAGTGATTTTGGGCCTTTGGCAAAATGGCCTATCATTTGCCCCCCAAGCCTGCAATGTTGTATTTGATAATATTAAAGGCTTAATCTCTATAATCGGGTAGTTTGTATGCCTCATAAGAATACATCCGGAAAATGACCTTCCGAGAGATATCCTCCCGGCCTTACCTCCCGGATTATTTTACTTTTACATACATAATGACCTATGAAACATCATCTTCCGGCGTTACCTTCCCGGATTTTACAAGGTCTCCCTGGATACCTCCCGGGATATTTTCTTTCGGGATACCATTTAAAATGTCTCCCGAGATATCTCCTGGCCCCCCAAGCCTGTGATACTATTCTTCGAATATATTATAGGCTTTAATGAGATCTTCCAGGATCTTTCTCGATATCGTTTGATTTCCGAATTTCATGATAGCTATCAGATGTCGAAACGTCGCGCCGGCATCAAGAATTGAAATAATCATTCGAAAAGATGGGCGGAAAAACGAGGCGCCACGCCTTTTTGTTTCCGACAGTATTTTATCCCTCTGTTTTTTCTACTTTTTTCTACATAGGGTCTTTATTAGCCATATGAATTACAGGTGGCTTGTTCGAAACAAACGACTGTTCGTATTCATAGTTTATAAATACCTTCTTCCTTCCTCCGGAAGAACTCTTCTTGTTTCTAATACTATTGCTCTTTCAAGCTTTCCTCATCCTTTCCAAGCCCCTTTACTCGTAGAATCGTCTCTTTTAGTCAGGTAATCGATCTTTTTGTTTGCTTGTTGATTTTTTACGAATTTCTATTAGTATAGGTCTGTTTTTTTTAATAAAGTGTTGTGATTGAAATAACTTTCTCACCATTAATGGCCTAACTCTCTTGGATATGAGTTTCTATTCGTAGTCTTGTAGCTTAGTCTTTTCTTTTCATTTCTTTCTAAGGCTCTTGAATCATGAGTTCATCACCCTTCCCTTCTCGCCTTTCTGGAAAGGAACCTGTGGAGGTTTCTAAGATTAGTTCTGGGTGGAGCAGATCGGACGACGATCTTGGAGGTCCGAATGTAAACCATCATTCTGTAGTAGAAGTAGAAGCTTCGACATCTGTTAGTGGGATGGCCTTAGAGGAAATTCTTGAACATGAACCCGGGAAGCTTTCAGGACTCAGAAAAAGGCTTCATCCTCGGGATCAAGATTTTCCGGTGGCTCGGATGTACCCATCCGACAAGGAAACTTACAGGGTAAACTCTGCTAAATGGGCAGAGGCATTTCGTTCTCAGCTTCAACAGTGTCTTTTTAGTGAAGCACACGACATCCTTCCCCGGATACTGCGACCAGCCCCCATAGATCGGGCTTATGACACTTCTAAAGGTCTATGTATCTATACAGCCATGGTCAACTGTGGCTTTAGACTTCCTCTAACCGACTTCCAGAGGGAGGTGTTAATTAGGTTTGACGTGGCACCCGTAGAGTTTAGTGCTTATGCATGGTGCCACCTTACCTCTCTGGAAACTTTCTTTCGGATAAATTCACTTTTTCTTAGGGATCGATCGCCCTACCCTCTCCGTTCTTAACCACTTTTACTTAGTTACTCGGGTGGATCGGGAGTGGTTAAGTCTAAAACAGAGGCAGAATCATCCCCGGATCTTCAAGACCAAGAGCAGGAGAATTAACAAGTGGAAGTCTCGTTTTTTCTTTCTTGAGAATCCTCAAGCAGTTCCCAGCTTAACAGGGATCCGTAAGACTTGAAGGTCTTTGGTCAATTGGGATATTAGATTTCCCGATTGTTCTGAAGAGTTAGAGTTAATCGCTCGTGTGGAGCAACTCTTGGAAGGTATTACCCGTCGTCATTTTAGGGTTCAAAATGCATTTTGTATGCTTTTACCATGTTTTTTACGTTTCTTTTCTACTTTGTATTCAGACAAAGGTACCATGGATCTCATCTATGATGGAGAAGAGATCCCCCTTATCCAAGTAGACGATATCTCGTCTGCTTCCGATACGGAACAGCCTCGGGATGTGCAAGCCCCTCCAACTTCCCGACCAAAGAAGCCCGATCCATCTCGCACTCCTCGGGCAGAGAAAAAGAAGCGTCAGGGTCCTCTTGACGATAAAATTCGCAAGAAACCGAAGCACCCCACTAAACCAAGTGGTTCGGGTTCTTCTCTAGCTGCTCCTCTTACAGCTGAGGAACAGCAGGAGCTGAGTAGGGAATTTCATACTGGTTTTCCCTAGAGGGAAGGCTTCCTTGCCCAATATCCGGATTCTGTATGCATGAACATTTCGGGTAGGGCTGAAGCCTTAAAGATAGAACAGCCGGGCAATAGTTTAGGGGACTACGCCTTGCAGGTTTTTCATGCCAACCGCCTCCCCTATATGAGAAGCAAGGAAGAAGATCCCTTGGCTGTTATAAAGAAGTTGAACCAGTATCTCCTTGAAGCTGGTTGTTTATTGAGCCGGATGCATGATGAGTTCGCACATGCATCCGGGAAGTTAACCGTCCCTGACCTCACTACTGTCGCCACTCGAACTGCCAAGGTAGCTACCCAACGGATGAGATCAAGGACCGCCTCGATCGCCTGGTTTCCAAGAATCGGGCATTATCCGGGGAAAAGTAGAACCTTCAACTGGAGCTCCAGCGAGTGCAATCCGAACTGGATGATGCTCTCGCCCGGGAGAGACAGAAGGATGAAGAGATTACTCTTTTGAAGGCATCTTCTGTTGATGCCTTTCTGAAGAGTACTGCATTTGGTCATGCAACTCTTCATGCCTTCAAGGGGCCTATCCAGCTCCTTTGCTATAACGTCTTCCAAGACATCTCCCGCTTCTTCCCCATTACTGCTGAAGAAGTAGGTGTTCGTCTTCCTACGGAAGAGGCGTGCAAGGTCTCGGATCTGGAGGGATTCTCCTGGGATCCTGAAGCTGATAAGTTTCGAGATCCTCAGGGGCAAGTAATAGACGTGAACCTAAGTCATCGCGTCCCAAAACCTACCGGGTTCCATCATCCGTACCCACTCTTCCGGTGGCCGGCTCACCTCCTCGTTCCTGACACCCTGAGGCAAGTCACCAAGATTGGCACCCCCCGGGCCTGACAAGGTTCTATGGGCAGAGAGACAGAAGCCGACAGTAAATCAGCCGGTAATTAGGTACTTGTTCATTTTTTCTTATCCAAAAGATTATGCGTCACAAGTGCAGGATTATAATTCCTTTTTGCTTTTCCTATTTACATATCAGGAAGGATGGTTGAGGCAACTGCTCAAGGACGCTGGATATCCTCTCGATCTTTAGAATTTCTTTTCTAGGCTTTTTTTTTAGGATTTTTGCTTGTTCTTAGGTTATTGTACTCCTGGGGTATGCCCCTTGAAGCTTTTGTACTTTTTGAAGAATATATATATATATGTTTTTATTTATAATGGTTGCATTTTGGGCATCGTTCCTTTATTTTTCATACGACGTCCCGTAAATGAGTTTGTGTCTCTAACTTTGTATAGGATTGTTTTTCCCTTCTAATCTTTACATTAGACTTTTATCCGAGATTCGTTTATATTTGGGTATTACCCCTTAGTTGTACGGACATCGGACCTCAACTCGTGGATTTTCTTTTATTCGAATCCCACCCGTGAGGTTTCTTTAGCGTACATTATGCTCGGATCTCAATCCGTTGGTTTTCTTTCATTCGGGTCCCACCCCGTGAGATTTCTTTAGCATGTATTATACTCGGATCTCATCCCGTGGGTTTTCTTTTATTCGGGTCCCACCCCGTAAGATTTCTTTAGTTTCTGTAAATAATGTCGACAAGTAACAAAATATATTTCTCAAAAAAGATATTCATTAACCACGTGAGATACAAAGGTTTTACACCGGTATTTTAAAGTTGCCACGGTTACCTAACTAGTAATATAATTCATACGACTGGACCTTGCTCTTTGTTTTCGTTTCCCCCTCCCGGACAACCTGAGATACTACTCAGAAGAGATACGTTCTTGTTGCTCTTCATTCGTCCTTTCATTATTGTCTGGTAACAATCTCGAGCATCTTCTTGCATTCCCCTTTCTATGCCGATTCCGAAAGGGGTTGGAAATTTGATTGTTAGATGGAATTTAGATATGACTACGCCGAAGGTGTTGAGCGAGCCTCGCCCTAATATGGCATTATATGCTGAGGGGGTTTTCACCACTAAGAAGTCTATCTTTGCAGACACTGCTTTTGGAAAAGAACCCAGGCGAATAAGTAATGTGACGATCCCTTCCGGATGGATGGAATCTCCCGTGAACCCGAACAGTGGGATATTAATCTTTCGCAGTCTAACCGGGTCGATCCCCATCTGTTGGAAGGTATGCCAGTACAGTATGTCCGCTGAACTCCCTGTATCGACTAGTATCCGGTGGACCTTGTACCCTCCTAACTTTAGCTCCAACACGATGGCGTCGTCGTGGGGCTGAAGTATCCTTTCGCAATCCTCGAAGAAGGTGATTTCTTCCCGATTTCTCCTGACTGGTCTTTCTTGAATGGTGGGATAGCTAGCATTTGTGAGGTGTACCCGTCGGGCTTTCTTCGTGTCACCTCCCGATGATATTCCTCCATAGATCATGTTAATCGTGGGGGTTGGGAGTCGTCTTTCTCGCGGATAATCTTCCTGATTGTCGTTTCTGTGTTCGTTCTTTCTCCTGGGTATTGGGTTTTTTGGTCTTCTTTCTTCGTAATTTCGGGAGTGCTCTTTAAAGAACAACTTGTTAATATAGCGGTGCAGTTCTCCCTGTCTGGCCAATTTATCAAGTATGTCTCTCAAGTGGATACATTCTTCCGTGGAATGCCCGGGTCGCTTATGGAATTCGCAATATTTGTTTTCTCTTGTGACTTCAAATAGGGAAGGTTTCAAGGGACGGGGTAAGTTGAATTTCTCTGTTGCGATGGCAAGGAGCTCTCGCTAAGGTCGATCCCATTTTGCGTAGGATGAATAATTAGGGATATACGCCTTCCGCCTCTCTCTTCTGGGAGATCTGTTCCCAGTTTTCCTTAATTCCCCTTTTGGAGATACAGATCGATTAGGCCTAAACCTTGCTGCATCCTCATCCCCCCTGATATAACCTTCTGCAAATTCCACAAAATCCTGGAGGGTTGAGAAATTATTTTTATGAGCGTCGAATCGGAGTGATCTTGGTCCACCTGTGTTTAATAGCCCTTTCCGGATGGCAGTGAGAGCCACTTCTTTGATGTAATTTTTTACCATCCGGGCGGCCGTGACAAATCGACCAACAAACTTACGGGTCGACTCCCCTTGGTTCTGCTGAATGCCAAACAGGGAATCGCATGTTGGTGCTAGGGGTTTTATATTGGAGAACTTGGCCAGAAACTTTCTTTCTAACTCTTCAAAGTTTCTGATAGAACCGTTTGGTAGGCCCGAATACCACTTGAAGGCGGGTCCCGCTAGATAGGTGACAAACACGCGGCAGATGACTTCGTCAGTTGCTTCGAGGATTCGTAGTTTTTCCCTTACGCTATATACGAAGGCTTCTGGATCCTTCCTTTCGTTCTCGTCTCCTACGAAAACTCCATGATTTGTGGGGACTCGGAAATCTTTCATCGGGAATGTATAGATGCTGTCTGATAATGGTCCCGAGGCAAAGTTTAAGGGGCGGTGGCGTCCTCTACCGTTGTCGATTTGTTCAATTCGCTCCTGCATGTCTGACAGTCTTTTCTGCATAGCCAACACGCGTTCAGGAGAGATTTTTGGGGATACTCGTCAGCTCCTCGTTCCGAATCTTTCGGTTGGGGGAGACCCTACTGAGTCTTCGTCGAATTGGGTTCCATGCGGATTAGAAATCATCGTCCTTGCATTAGCCTGGCTTGGTCCCCTAGGTCTGGGGCTTTCCCGACGGCCATCCTCGGGGGGATCTTCTTCGAGTGTTTCAAACTCGCGGGTTAAGTTCCTGGGAAGTGGCCCCAGGTTCCTCGGGTTTTGTCTAATTTGTGCTAGTGGTGCAGGTTTAGGGATAGCTGTGGAGTTACCAGGCCAGGTATACCAGCCCTGATAGTCGTATGGTGTATAATATACATTCCAAGGGTACCCCCCGGACGGATAGCTCCAAGGCTCCCATGCACCTAAGGCATGGACAGGTTGATATTGCTGCCACTGGCGTGGATCTGGCAGTGGATGTTCTGTCCTGTTGCCGACTGGCCTACCAAGGTTATTTGGGTGTTGCTGGAAAGAAGAAAATGTTACCCCAGGCCGAGGTGGGGTGTCCGCTAAAGGGAGAGGCGTATGCGGAGGCTCCTCCTTAGGAGTATGTGGGAGAGGCTCAATGAGAGGTTGGTTCGCAGGTGCCATTAACTCGGGGGGTCGCCTACAAAGTTGTGACTCGGTTTGTGTAGGTGGTCCATAGATAATACCCTCTGGTTCCCTCGTTTCAGGATTTCGATGTCTCTTCCTTCCCGTCATTTCTTCTCTTGATGGTGGTGTTGCCACTGAAAAACCTAGCTAATTTGGTTGGAGAGTTCTCCCCACGATCGCTGTTACGGTCTATTTGGGAGATAGCCCGTAGGTTTACTTGGGTGGAAATGGGTGGAGATCAGTTAACCGGAGAGGTTAACTGCCTATCTCTTGAGTTGTGTATTCTTTTATGCTTTTTGGCGCTCTTCTGAGTCTGATCCCCTCTCTCTTAGACGTAGGTGCTTTTATATGGGTAATGTCGGTTTTGCCCATGATTTCAATCGTGGGCGGTTACTTAGATCGTGCCGTAGTGGTATTACACTTGAGGCGGTTCTAACCCGAGTGCTATTTTGGGATCGAGAGGTGCTATTTGTACATGTGATCTATTTCGGATACCTGCAGGCCTTTATGGACCTTTCGAATGGTACTGGGCCTTTAGTGATTTTGGCCTTTGGCAAAATGGCCTATCAACGACATTTTCACATATTACTCCTTGTAATATCATGTGATAGTTCATGACATGTAGTAATCATTTATAACACGTAGTACAAACTTTTTTTATTGGATTGACGTCTCAATTCCAACATGAAATACTGGGTTCTTCACGAGGCACAAAGCACTTTGATTGTCAGTGTATAGTAAATTTAGTAACCAAACCAACTCTTTCTCAGTCTCCGAGATTGTTACATGTTTCGCTTGTATTGTAGAAAGCACCACATATTTTTGCAATCTCGACATCCAACTTACAGTTGTACCTCCCCACGTGAAAATATAACTGGAAGTACTCTTCCGACTATCCAAGTCACCATTAAGGTCCGCATCAACGAAACCTTCTATACCCACACCACCTTTCTTGAAGCACAATGTCATACTTGAAGTGCCATTCAAATATCTTAGCAGCCATTTCACGCTTCTCAATGTGTGATACCGAGGTTTGTCATGTAACGGCTTACTACTCCCACTACATGAGCTTTGTCAATTCTGGTGCATACCATGGCATCCATGAGATTGCCAATTGCCGAGGAATAGGGCACAATATTTGGTGTCTGAGCCTTCGACAACTTGAGTTATGCTCCCAGTGGATGTGATTCTTGGTTTTGCATCTTGCACTCGAAATCGATCCAACACCTTGTTGATGTACTTCTCATGCGACAAAGTTAGAGTACTTCATCTCGAACTCCTGCTTCAATATGTTGATTTACTTCAAGCTTGCACCTGCAATGAGCATGTCATAAGCATACAAAAGCAAAGTAACGTAAGAGCCACCAAATTTTTTGAAGTACCAGTAGTGGTCTGTGTCTCATCGTTTGAATCATGAATTTGTTGAACTTCTTGTACCATTGCCTCAGAGCTTGCTTCAAACCATACATGATTTTATTTAACTTGCACGCAAGACCCTTCTTTCCATGAGTTTCAAATCTTTCATGCTACACCATGTAGATTTTCTGCTCCAAATCTCTATGAAGGAAAGCCGTCTTCACATCAAGTTGTTCTAGGTGAAAATTCCCACCTACCGTAATACCGAGAATCATTCAGATGGTTGTAAGCTTCACCACGGATGAGAAGACTTATGTGTAGTCAATATCTTCTTTTGCTAGAAACCCTTGACGACCAACCTCATCTGATAACGCTTACTGCCATCTGCTTCTTCTTTAACTCGATACACCCACTTATTTTGTAGCGCCTTATTTCCCTATGGAAATTGAGTTAGGATCCTTGTCATGTTCTTCTCTAGGGACCTTAACTCCTCTTTCATTGCTCGCTCCCACTTGACCGCCTCACTTGAGTCTATCGCCTCATTGTAGTCTTTAGGCTCACCCGAGTCGGTCAAAAGTAAATGGTTGAGAGAAGATAAAATAATGTGTGTTAGGTTTACGAACCCGACTAGATCTTCTCAACATCGGTTCTTGTGGATAGAGCTTTCTTGATCATTGGTTGTGTATTCGACCGCAACATCATCAATTTCTGCTTCATCATCGGCTTCATGATCACCTTCGATTCATTCGTTGTCGGTCGCACCACTTGAGGCTTTCAAATCTCCCAAATTAATCTCTCTAACTTCATCCACATTAGATTTGGATATCTTCTTATATAACTTATTTTCATTGAAGGTAGCATCTCTAGACCTAATTACTTTTTAACTTTTCTCATCTCAAAATCTATAACCAAAATAATTAGACCTATACCCAACGGAAATGTATTTCTTGGCCTTTGCATCTAACTTGTTCTTTTTGTCTGAGTTCACATGCACATATGTTGTGCACCCAAAAAATTCCATATGAGATAAAGATAACTTTTTACCCGGTCACTTCTATTCGGCCAGCTCGAATTCTAAGGCCACTGAGGGATTTCTGTTGATGAGATAAGTTGTCGTGTTGATTGCCTCTACCCAAAACATCTTTGGAAGATCAACATGAAGTAGCATTTGCCTTAGCACGCTCGTTGAGAGTTCGGTTCATTTTTCTCAGCAATCACATTTTGTTGTGGTTGATTTGGGACTGTTCGCACTAGCTTGACTTAATGCTCCACGCAATACGCCTTGAAGTTGGTTCCATCATACCCGCCACCATTGTTCGATCTCAAGCACTTCAGCTTTTGACAGGTCTCATTCTCGACCTCGGCCTTCCACTTCTTGAACACTTCAGATTTGTGTCTGTGAAAGTAAGCCCATACTTTGCGAGTGGAATCATCGATAAACGTGACATGGTACCTCGAGCTTCCTTAGAACAAAACCGATGCTGGTCTCCACATGTCAGTGTGCACAAGTTCTAACCTCTATTTCTTAAGCTTCCGCCCAACTTGTGAGAAGCTAACCTGCTTCTGTTTGTCGAGCATGTAATCTTCAAAGATTTTCAATCTCGCGATCACTCGTAATATCCATCTCATGGCCTGGGCTAGTTTTTGAGCTAAGTCTTCTTGAAAGGCTTCAAGTCGGGAAAACAACTATTGAGCAATTACGAAGATTGTATCTATTTTTTATTTATTGTCTGTAGCCTTACAACGAACAAACTCACAAAGAAATCATAAAATAAATTTGAAAACATTTCTAAAATAACTCCCGCTAGAACTTGAACCTCACACCTACCCATGAATATTGTATCCAGTTACCAAAGAACCATAAGTGTTTTATTTTGACTCTATATTCTGTCATTATTTGTTGCATATGATCGAAGAGGAAACGCTTAATTTTTTAGTTTACAGAGGGTAAACTAAAATTCACTATTTATTGCATTGTTTAATTTAATGTATCAAAGAGACAAAGACCAACATTTATAAAAAAAAACTGATTATATCTAAAAGTCGAGGTACAGCAAAAGAATCCACGGCCCATATCAAAAGCACCGTTTTAAGCGCGCCACCGCTAACTAATTGTTCATGATTTCCCTCTCCTTCCATCCTATATATATTCCCTTCCATTTCCTCTCCAGCTAACATAAAAAAAAAAACAAATAGTTAATTAAATCAACATTATCTGATATAGCTAAAATGGCCCGTGCTGTTGCATTTGCTGTTCTTTTCCTCACCTTTGTTGCCTTCATCGGCAATGTCGAATCGGCGGAGATGACAATGACTACGCTAAATATTCCCCCGTCAACAGTTAAGTCGGCACCCACTGCTGATGCACCATCCCCATCTGATGGACCCGCTGCTGATGGACCCGCTGCCGATGGACCAACCAGCAATGCTCCTCTCAGCCCGACATCCGGTAACTGATCGATGTTTACGTTGCTTATAACTCATAGAGTGCAAAGCTTTCGGATATACCGGCGCTTCTGATGTTATTAATATTTGATTGTTTAAGGAAAATTTATATTTTATTTTTTAGTATTAATTTGTTCATAATTTGAGAATATGTGCACTTGGTTATCTTTTGATTGAAATGTTTTTCTAAATTACAAAAGTGAGCTTCAATATTCTGATATGTTTCCTTCCCAGCAAAAATTTGTTGTGTTATGTTACTTAATTATGTAATTTCATCAAATCTCTGCACAAGACGTTCTTTATAGAGAATACACTTTTCAATTGACGATTGAGCAGATTGTTACGATGATTCAAATTAATAATTGATCCTTGCAACATTATAAGAAAATCGTTGAATGAAGATTGAAATAATTTCAAAATGTACAGTATCTGGGTTGCAAATTTGTTTTTCTCGATCGGCCATCCGATCGAGAGGAGCTGCAAAAAAAAATGTCTTTCAGCAAACAACGGTTCATTCTTTCAAAAATGAACAGAAAGTTTTTTTTTTCAGGATTCACATCTTATTTTGGTAAAATATTCTAGGGTAGAAAAATATTTATTGGTGCAAATTTGGGCAAATATTCTCGTTTCGTAAGTATTTATGGGTGCGCAATATTTCAATTATCTGATCCAGATCACAAGAAAAGAAAAAAAAGCAGCAGAAAATACCACACAACGGTGTTTTAACAACAATTATCGTGCATTATGAACCCGGTTCGAGGTGCGTTTGTAGGGTTGTGAATCAATTTGGTTTCACCGCCTTTTCCAATCGTTCGATTTTTGTCAAAATTCGTACTATTTTTATAAGTTTTCATCAAGATCCATACTTTGTAATCTAAGAGAGCGAATTTTGATGTAATCCAACGAATGAAAATGGTTGTGAATTCAATTTTGAGTTCCCACCCGTACAGATCTCCCCTACTTCCCTATGAACAAGCTCTTGACGAATAAAATAGTGGACACGTGGCAGAATAAATACTAATGAGTGAAAAGACTGAAAATTATATGCCAATCAGACAATGCATGCGTCGTATAATATTCGTGCAAAAATGTAATCAGGACCACACAGGACTTCCGGTATATTTTCGATCGGATGGTCGAGAATTGTTTGGTTCTTCAATCGGTAGCAACAATGATTTTTTGATTCGCTGACGCGATCCATTGTCTTAATTATGGACTGGATTGATCTGCTGCAATGTAAATCATATATATCTCATCTTGCGACTCTATATCTGACCCATTAACTTGTTAACAATGACTCGTTACAATGAATGGTACAAGCCATGACGTCTGATTTCTCGAAAACAAGAATTCAGCAACAAATTTGATAGCAAATAAATTGGATAGCCTAGATATAAATTTAAATGCATGAGAAATTCATATAAGAATTTAGACTAATGAAGTACCATTCCGAACTATTACAACAACGACAAAAACAAATTATTCGGACTCAATCAAATAAATTGGATAGCCTAGAAATAAATTTAAATCCGAATAGTAAAAAAGATAACACAAAAAACTATCTATTATATTATTTATTACAGTTAAATTGCATCTTATCAGAGATGGATTTAAGAAGTTAAGATATTGTTTGCATTAACAAATTATTAAATAAACAAAATTCATCTGCAATTTGGCATTAACAAAAACAAGTGTTAGATATTTTCAGGGGGCGGATTCAGAATTTTCGTAAGAGAAGAGTAACACAAGATCCATAACTTTTTCAGAGTGAAAAATGAGGCACATTAAATCAAATTATAAATATATTTTTCAAAAATAAATCGACAAATTGTGTAAATATATAAGATATATTATGTAAAAAAAATTCAGAGAGAAAATGGCCGCCCCTGACTCTATCTAGCTCCGCCCCCACATATTTCGTTAAACGATCATTATGTGCAATAGCACACTTAGTGAGGGATTCATATTTGCTGCTCTTTTTTTAGAGCAAGTGCAGGATCATGCTCTTATGAATCCACATAGTGAGACGATTCATAATTAGTGGTTTCAATATGATTGATGCATTAGATGAGGGTTGTTAGTTCAAAATTTTAATTTTAATTCATTAATTCACCATAGAGGTTTTTTTTTCCTCGTTATAAAATTTATGTATGGTTCACTTTTTTTCCCTAAGCAAAAAGAATTATATGATGAAATTTGAATTTTTAATAATTAAAATGAATTTCCTAAATTTTTTTATGATCACCTAGAATTTGTTACAAGTGAAAAGGGAATCCTCTACTCTTTAATTATTCTCTTTTCCTGATTCTGTTACTTCATTCCCCAGTACACATTAACATATATACAGATATACTACCTTTTACTTTCCTATTTTAGATGCATGAAATTGTAGAAATTAGAAAATGCTTAGCTTCTTGTCTGTATTTTTTGTTTCGAGCTTATATTTTAAAATGTAAATCATTAGATATATTTTAAATCATCTAAAATATATGATAAAGTTTTAACTTCATTTCAATGGCCATCAAGAGAGATGATTAAATTAACTAATTTGGACCGTTAATTTTATTAGCTTTTGATAACTATTGAAACAAAATCTAAATGATGCAATATTTTTTTACATGCACAATATGTTATATATGAAATATTCAATCAATTAGTTTTAATATTTAATTAAAATTTAATTTTATGAGACACTAAAATCATAAACATTTGATCCTTCTCATTGATAATTTGCCATGTGATATTTGGCTCTTAGCAAGTAGCAACTACCTTGCTTCTTTTGATATATATGTATGTATATTTTTCTTTGACTTCGTACTTTAATCTTAATTTACCGTACATGTTAAAAATTCTAAAATAGCTCAATTTGCCATGTTGATGCGTTGGTTGGATCTTAAATAATTATTGGATGTGACAGCAACAAAGTTATTGAATTTAAAATTCCGTTTTTTAATATTAGATATTTAATAAATAAATTACAAATAGAAAAAAATTCTTCTGAAAGTTAAAAAAAAATTGAGTTGGCGTTACAACCTTTTGAAAGGGTTGAAGTTGCAACACCGACCTTCATTTTTCAAATGCGGCTGTATCTGTATGCTTTTGTACAATCATTTTTTATAGATAAAAAATTATAAATAATTTAATTGTCATTTATATTTAGGTCATTCGTTGAAACAATTTCAGTTGCATTCTTTGGGATGATAATTAGTATTTTTTTATCATAGCAAATCATCAAGCTGTATATATTCGAGTCTACTTTCATCTCGTCGAGTCTGATTTGTGATCTGAGAAACGACCGATTCAAAATTGTTTCTAACGCAAACTCGTGATAAAATATTACAAATTAAGACATAAGTTGAAGATGAAGTCAAATTTGAGGTGCACATTTTTTCGACTGCAAATCAAACTCGATGCGATGAAAATACACTTGAATATCTACAAGCTCAATGACTTACGACGATAAAAAACTAATGTACAACTTGATCTAAATTACTAATCACTATAATAGAAATGGACTTTAGTGCCGTCTAATTATTATCGGATCTTAGTGATATTCGAGATTAAAATCATTCGGTGGTATTATCACTGGTTATTACGTAAAACCGATAATAAAAGTCCGTAACTTGTGAAAAAAATTGTTTTTTAATTAATGCCAATTTTTATTAAAGTCGGTGATAACAACTACTTTTATCACTGGATTTTAAGAAGTAACCGGTGATAAAACTTTTGTCACCGGTTATTTGTTTATATCCGATGATAAAAGTCGCTTTTATCACTGGATATTAACAAACAACATGTGATAAAGGTTTTATCATCGAATTTTTTAAATCAATTGGCATAAAAAAATTTGAATCTAGAAAAGCCACGCCCAGCTCATCTTTTTTCTATCTCTCCCTCCTTTGTATCTCTCATGTCTCTCTACATATACCTCCATGTTGTCTCACTCATCTCTATCTCTATATTTACCATTGTTGTTTTTATTTTTCTTCGTCAAAAAATGGTGAAATTTGAAGAGAGGGGATTCGAAGAAGCGACAAATCATCATTTTAATTATCTCAATATTAGATGCAAACAACGACTTTTCTCTTCTCTCTATTCTTGTTATATTTTATTTATTTATTTATGTTTTCTTATTTTTGTTGTCTTTTATTTATTTATTTCTTCTCTGTTTTTTTGTTCTATTTTACATTTTATTTTTAATTAATCTTTCTATTTTCTTCTTTTATATTCTATTTATTTACTTCTAATATATGTTTTCTTGTTTTTAAATTAAATTTGAAATTGAAATTTGAAATTTGAAATTTGAAATTTAAAATTGAATTATTTAGACAATTTGACACCTGTCAAAAGTTGTACGATTCTGCAACCAAATGTCAGGTTGCAGAACGTACAACTTTTTTTACTTTTTTATTTTATTTTTATCACCAGTTATTAATCAAAAATCGGTGATAAAAGTCAAGATTTTATCCCAATTATTTATATTTTTAGCGCCCTCCCTACTATGTCGAAAGAAAAATCGACAATAAATGCCATAAAAATATGAAATAATCTTTTTGTAGTAGTGAACATAGCCGGTCCTGAGAGATTTGAGGCCTGGGACGAAAGAAAATTTTGTTAAAATATCGCTTCGAAATAAAGGAGAAAATTCATCATAGACTATTTTTGCCTTGACAATTGCATAATGCCACATTGCTACAACATCAAATTAGCCAAACAAACACTACAAAATCAATAAATTTATAAAAAAAATTAATGAAGCTGGCTTAGAATTTGTATGATAGAATCTACTTGCCATAATCTCTGTGTGGGGGATCCTGTTTAGGAACCAAAATAATTTACATGAAAAAACAAAAATCATCAGAGATATCAACTTAAATAATTAAAGGAAGATGTAGTCATAAATGGTGGTAGTAGGACATTTAATTCATTTATGGCGCCAAGGATTTTTCCATCATTTTAAAAGGTTACAAGAGGTAATTTGTAAAAAGACCAATTAATAAACTTCTTTCTTCCTTTCTCTGGACCCTTCCTACCGCCACCTCCTTATTCCTTTTTACTTCTTTTCTTTTCTACTCTTCCTTTCTCTCTTTACCGTGGGTCGACAAGGAAACAAAAATTTCCTTCTTTCTTCTCTCTTTGTCGTGGGTAAAGTCAAAGCAAAAGAAACATTTCTTTGGTACTTGGTGTGTTCACACCATCAAGGTACTTGAATTTTTAATTACTATTCTTTCTCTCTACTCCTCACTTCTTTGCTGGTTTGGTTTCCTTCTCTAATTCAACCACGTTGGGCTTTATACAAACATATTAACTTGTGCAATGATTTAACTTGGTGTTTGAGGAGTTGTCTTAGAAAAAAAAATAATCAAATTGATTCACTGTACGGGTCAGGTATCTAGGGTATGAACTAAATTTATTTGAAATGTCATATTAGTTGAAAACAAATTTAAGAGCATATATGCACCTTGATGTTACATTCAACTGGTATATATATATACTGAATCAAATGTGCTGATCCTAATATGGTTCATTGCTTAAGCAATCCCCATTTAAAATATGTTGTTTAATTTTGACAAGAAGAAGATAATGGAAGTGGAAAATAAATAAATAATAAGAAGAAGAGAAACGTTAACAAGACTGAAATATTTTCCTATCTTGGTTTTTAGGTAATTTTACAGGGGATCAAGAGAGATTGAGTGCAGACGCTTAGCGATTCGATACGCAACGACTACTCGTCAGGTGCGTAGTTTTACTTTCGGAGTTACAAGAGGTTTGATTCTGAAATGTAAATATGATATGTTGCATTTTGATATCCGATTGAATTGCATTTTTTGGAAATTCATCATTCATGATTATATTGACTACTTGTATTGCATAATGGAGTATCATTTTGTCCGGTTACCTATATTGCTTGTTATCCATTTTTGATCTTCTGGAATGATATGGAATTTTGCAAAAGAAAGGTAATATACGAAGGCCGAGTATCGCAACCTGACTTCGCAAAACATGATCTTTATGCGCATATAGAAACTGTCCCCTTCTGTGCTCAGTACCGGTTGAGATAGGGGATTATATTACTTCTTTGGACCTAACGATGACGTTGGATCAATGATTTTGATATGTGATTGTTTGAAATACGAAATGTCTCGAAATGATGTGAATTGATATGAAATCTGAACTGAATTATCAGACCTATATTATTATAGTTTGTATTGTAAGAACCGCTTGATACCATACAAACTCGAGACATGTTATGTTCCTTTCTACTCTTATTGTTTGATAGTCATTTTCATTTATTATATTGTCATTATATCATTATCTTTGCATATTGTGGATAATAAGTTTCAGGTACATGATTTCTTGTATATACGAAAGTAAAACTAAATATCGCACTGGGAAATTATATTTCTCATTATGTTGTTTATACATTTTTGCAGGTATTGGATTCGATGTGTGAGACGAGTCAGTTGTCGAGTAGGCCTTTTGACCTTTTGTATAAATCATAATACTATATCAGTGTGTATATTTTGTGCATCGAGGTTTCACATATTTTGTGTTATTGATACTTGTGAAAATCCCGATTTCATGTTATACCTTTTGTATATAAATACTTGTAAAACTTTGTTGTGTATGATCGTTTCTTGTTATATTATTGTACCCTTCTAGTATTGTTACATCTAAAATGGTATTATGATCATGTGAATTGTAAATGTTATATTGAATATGCTTGGTTGTTAGCCTTACGAGTACATATGATCATGTATTCGTGGCGGAGTATATCATGCCCTATTTTTCGGGGTGTGACATCAACATTCAACAACACACTAAAATCCAACAGAAACAACATCAATAATAATTACAATTTGGGTTTGTTTCGACAGCTGAAGCTGAGTTGCATAAATCATCCAGACAGCTGAAGCTAAGTTGCATTGATCATCAGTCCCATAGGAGAATTTGCATCAGGTGTGAGTTGCAATTTGGGTCTGTCCCGACAATAAATACATCGGGATATCAACAACACACTAAAATCCAACAGAAATAACGTCAATAATAATTTAAAGAATCAAAAGCTAATTATCATTTTCAGTCACCTAAGGTGATTTGATCTTCCATTGGAACATTCAAAATGAAGTTGTTTGGGTTTGGTTCTAACTATTTTGAAACTAAATTGGTTATATATATAGGTTGAACTGTACATTTCAAAATCAATAATAGATCAATCTCTGCTCGTTCTAAATTTGTTCTACTGAAGTTTGCCCTTGACAGAAACAATAATAAAAAGACAGAAATAACATACCAGTAATAGATCAATCTCTGTCGGTTCTTGACAAATCAGTTTTCAAGACCTGTATGTTGTACCTGCACAAAATACATTTAAATGACATCTCATCTGAAATGACTCCTCTTTGCATTTTTAGAAGCAAAATCATCAATTATATGTTCAACATCGATATTTTTCAACATATTTTTTCTAACTCAATATTGTTAATTCATTAACCTATCTTGAATCATAGTTGTGCGTAAATAAGACTTTATCAATTTTAATTTTGAAAAACTTCTTTCAGCAGATGCTACAGTATTAGATACGGTAAGTAAAACTCTATAAGCCACTAAAATATTTGGAAACATGTCCATCTTATTTACAAAATCCATAATTTTAATGGAGTTCCATTCATTTCCATCTTGATACGCTTTATTCAGTAACATTACCTGCAATATTTGTAGCTCTATAAATAGCCGTTGTGCATCAATATCACAATTCTCATCATGTGTCAAATCATTTTTAAGTTTCGGACAACAATTTTTTATTCCTTCATCATCTAATGAAAGCCATAATGATTTGATGGTAGCCAGCTCTCAGGTCTAGCTTAGAAAGCCATAATGATTTTTAACTTTCTGAAGCAGCTTGGTGATTGTGGCAAATTGCTCATCATGGCTAACCATCTTTCCTTTCGATCGACTGATCCTTTGTACTATCTCTTTGTTTGCATGTTCAATCTTCCTTTGGACTTCTCCAGCTCCTTCTGAACTTTCTCAGATTTAGAGAACTTCTCATTGAGAAGAGCAAGATCAAGGTGATCGTCAAAGGTGCTACATGCGATTTTTCCTGTCATAGCCTTCTTGCTTCTTGATCGTCCCACTGTATCGAGCTAGGATCGATGCTCTGACACAACTTGTCAAGTTCTCAAATTGATTTGAGCACTTGAATCGAACAATTCACAGAAAAATAAAGAAAAAACACTCTGGAAGTTAACTATAGCTAACGAAGAGAACATTGCATAACTTGATTTATTTCATTCACATGAAAAACTCTGTTACAACAATAGCCTTTATATAGGCGAATAGAGCACAGTACAATAATAGCTCATCTCCCTAACAGAATTCTAACTATCTGATTTACAATTGTTAGATCTTCCTTCTTAATTGTCAGATTGCAGGCTTTTTTATTAACTTCTATTAGGCCCAACGGTAAAAGCCCAGTTTCGACCCATCTATTGATTCTCCTTTGGTCAGACTGAATCTCGCGTTAGTCTGAACACTTAATTATTTAGTATAAAAAAGATGTTGGTATAATCATCCAATGCTTTAGTATGACCACCATTTGAAATGAACTATGACACTTCCCTTCGTTAGTCTGTTAGTCTGACCATCCAACTGCTTAGTACTAATATTAGAGGTGTTACTATGATCATCTAAATATTTAGCATCAATACTTAAATGTTATTATGACTATCTATTGCTTTGGTACGACCACTCATCAGAATGAGCATTGACAACCAATAATTGAGAGGTAATTAATTTTCCAGTTGGTCGATCGTGACCTTATGAACCTCTACTCCGTGTGAATGCTCCGTCTGAGTAGTTGAAAATACGAGAGAGAAGTAAACACGTGCAAGGACACATGCATATGAATGCTGACATTAAAATTGTGGCATAGTTAATGAAAACAGAAATATTAAAAAATGACTAGATGGCTTATAAATCGGATGTTTCGTTTTGTTGATAATTCAACAAGAAACTAAGAATCCAATCAATTTCTCTTACATAAGTACAGCAACTCAAGATCAATTATCCAGGTCTTTCGTTTGGCGGAGATCGTGTGATCGATGGAGGCTGCAGTGGTGGGCTATGCTGAGGGTGTCCTCAAAAGTAGTGTAGGGAAGTTAGACTCCTTCTTGCTGAACGAGGCACTGCTCGTTGCGAGTGTTCGGGAGGACATCATATACATCCGTGATGAGTTGCAGAGCATGGATGCAGTGTTGAGGGACTTCATCTTCGCCAGGCAGTTGAACCAGCAGAACAAAGTCTGGATGCTTCATGTGCTCCAGGTCGCCTGCGACGCAGAGCTTTGTAATGACGAGTTCACCGAAATCCTTGGCGGACACTGTGGGCATGGATTCACTGGGGCTGCGCACCGTGCTTTCCGTTTTGCTAGCACGATCATCTCTCGCTGCCGTATTGCCAAGACGATAAAGGTGTATGCTCCTTCCATCTCTGTCTCACCCAACTATAACAGTATGTGTCATTGTTTGTCTTTTGCCAGTGATAACTAATTGTCAGCACGGTAGAGTATGGACACAACTTTTTCCACACCTATACATAATAACAAGCCAAATCTATTCGCATTAGAAAGTAGGCCTACATTAAATTTTTGTCATATACTTGGGATTGACTAAGTTAACAACATGAGCAACAGAAACTGAAGGTCCGAGCCAAGGAGTTGAGTGAAAGACGAGCCAGGTATAGCACCACAATCCAAACAAACATGCCAGATACAATTGAATTAACAAGGAGAGCCCATGAAGCACCACGACATCCGATGCGGAACTGGCATTTAATAGCAGAGGATGATCTTGTGGGCTTTGATTCAGAAACATGGTCAAGAGTAATGCAGTTAGCCAGCAAATCAGGAGTGACCACAGTGATTGTTGGACCTGCTGGATCTGGCAAAACTGCTTTGGCAAAGATGGTATACCGCAGGAGGAATGACCCCAACAATGGTATCCAGGCATCTGCATGGGTCACTCTATCAAATAAACGCAGCGGCGGATCTAGTAAGCATCATGGGGCTGGATTTTGAAATTTTTAGTTCTATAGTATCTTATCCGTTGGGCACTTCAATTTAGTTGTTATTTTTTTTTTCCTTCTGATCTGTTCAGTGCCCCTTTTCTTTGGATGATTCTCCGCAGTATATGCATTAGATATACATCATTCATATTTCCGCAGTATTTGCTAACTCCAAATTGTAGCTGAAATACGACAGATTGATTAATGGTACCAAAAGCAATACAACTATTGGACAAAAATATATGCTGGGCCCAAGAGGCCCGTTATTCAAGATACTACATGGTCTGAAACCGTATTTTCTACGTGCATTTTTCTGAGCCCAGAGTGTGCAAGTTAATCTGAACAGTCAGATTAAATATCGACGGTCTTTTCTGAATCATATCAGTGACGATCGAGCGTTGATCTTTAATCCGACGGTCCAGATTAACCTACGCACAGAGTGAGCAGAGAAAACTGTGCGCAAAAGATACGGTTCCACATGATCTTATTGATTATATATCACTCCATTATTTTCAACGGGAGACTGATTCAAGTTTCAGGTAATTTGGTAGTGAAGTATGTACTGGTTAAATTTTAGGAAACTTTGTAAGTTATGCTGCAAATAAATGGGAATATATGCTTTATTATATGATTTACGCATTCAAATTTGCAATTAATTAGGGATGTTTACTTTAATACCGTATTTGATATTTGTAACTTTATATCTTATGAAATTTATAGTCGCAAAGGTAATTTGTGCTTACCTTTTGACTAAAATTCTAGATCCATCTCTGAATCAACATGACGACACAAAGCGGGTTCTCTATGATATTCTGAGGCAAGTCGATGCTTCCCCTGGAGCAAAGGAAATGGAGAAAGAAGAGTTGGCAGACAAATTGCGGAACCATTTAGGTCAAATGAGGTATAATAACAAGACAAGAAATTCAACTACTCTGTTATATTTTTCCAACATTACTTAATTGGTTAGAATGGTTGCATCTTAACCCTTGCCCCTGCTCAGAAGTGAACGAGAAGGGGTTTTGACTGGGAAAGGGGAAAAAAATATCATTTTCTTTCTAATATGAAATAAAATAAAATAAAATAAAAGGCAGAGACAGTAAATGTGCGTTGTGTTTACAGGAGCAAGCCCAACCGCAAACTTCAATCAGGAACTCACCAAAAGAATACATATTACCACTGGATACCTATTTGAGCAAGAAAAAATAACAAACACGAAAACCTTGAATACAAGAAATATTTAACACACTCTTTTGCAAATCTTTATCATGCTAATTCTGTACAAATATGTCATAAGCGAATTGCCATGCTAAGGTCTTGTCTCCTGAACACTAGGTTGAAGTGTACCAACAATTTGATCAATACAAAATTAATTATTTTTTGAAACTATAATTAGTTAATTCCTTTTTTGTGTTGCCTGTTTAGCAGGTTTCTTCTCATTTTTGATTCACTTTGGAACATTGAAAACTGGAAGAAAATACAAGGGGCCCTCCCTCAGAATACAAAGGGTACAATAGTAGCTACAACTCAGGTTATGGAAGTGGCTAATGCTCTCAGTAAAAATGAAGAAAAAAATATCATAAAAATTGGCCCTAGAGAGAAACAGTTTATTGATCAGGACAGAAAAGATTTGTGTGCCAAGTTGCTTGACCTTACAAGTGTGACAATTCAGAGCAGGGATCAATGGGTGAGGCAGATCGTGGGTTGGTTTACTCCTCATGGTTTACTGCATGTTTTATTTAAAGATCTCTGGAACTGGTTCTCGGTACAGATCTGGTTGCATTTAGGCATTGTAATGGTGTCAGTCATGATTTCATATCAGGTTCTTCACGGTCTGTTGACCGTAGTCTGGACTTGTTTCCATGGACAGCACTGGACCTTGATAATAGTTGTATTAATTCTGATTTCATTTCAAGATATCAGAATATGGCTGAGGAGATTCTTAGGTGAGCACTGGGCTTTGAGCATGGTTATATTGGTTTCAAGCTCATTTCTGGTTCTCTGGAATCTGTTCCAAGGACAGGTCTGGTTGGCTTTATCCAAGGCTACTTTCATAGTTGTGTTGCTTTTACTTAAAGTTATCCAGGTTCAGTTGAATGAAATCCTGCATAACTTAAAAGGAAAAACAAGTTATTTAGTAGCCTGGTACATGATGGTTATTTTGTATTGCACCAATATGGCCCCATTTGTTTTCCTTTATTCCATAATTTGCCAGGTTGTGTCAGTACTTGACGATTATATCATTGCACAAGTCCAACGTATTGTCAAGCACCAGGCCAGGGCCAAAGGTGTCCCACTGAACAGGGTACACTACTATCTCAGATTGACAAGTTCTAGAATACTTGGGGTAAATTCGCTTGTGCCGTTGGAGGTAAAGTTCATATGTGGGGCCCTGACCTGTCAACGAATGGATTCAAATAGAGTTTATGAATTCTTCAAGAAATTAGATCAGCTGGCAAATAATGAAAATGATGCAGAACGCCTTGAGGAGGTAACATTGACATGCTACAACCTTATGAGCAAGTCACTGAAGCAGTGCGCTCAAGATCTTCACAGAGTACTTCCGGAGTGTTATGCCGTTAAAAGAAAAAGAATAACCAGGCGATGGATTGCTAGAAATCTTGCTCGCACGAAACAAGGCCCGAGCAGCGAAGAGGTGGCTGAGTCCTACTTTGAAGAGCTCCAAGTTCGGGGCTTCATCGAGCCTGAAAGCATATATCCAACAGGTCAGACAAAAACCTGTAGAATTAATAGTGTGTTCAAGGCAATCGATCCAGCCAAATTAAATTGTACTGAAATTTTAAGGGAAAACCAGCAAACATCATCTTCTAATGATACCTTACCTGATCCAACGCAATTAGAGACCACCAAAATTGTAGTCCGATTATTTAATATAAATTATCCAGTCCAATTAAATTCCACTGAAAATTCACGGGATAACCTGCAAGGAGATCTTGTTCCAGCCCAATTATATGATCATCCAATCGATCCAACCCAATTAAATTCCACTGAAAATTCACGGGATAACCTGCAAGGAGATCTTGTTCCAGCCCAATTATATGATCATCCAATCGATCCAACCCAATTACATACCACTGAAGATTATTTGATGGAATTTAATTATTCCATATTCCCACCATTTCAATCCAATTACAGTACTGCAGACTCATGGGATAACCTGCAAAGTGCTGATGTATCAGTGCAATTATCTGATATCCCAATCAATCCAACCCAATCAAATTCCACTGGAAATCCATGGGATAACCAGCAAAGAGATGATGTTTTGGTCCAGTTATCAGATATTACACACGATTCAACCCAATCAAATTTCACTACAGATTCACGGAATAACCTGCAAGAGGATGATGTTACTAAAAATTCAGGGGAAAACGAGAAAAGATTCTCGTTCCAATTATTTGATATCCCACCCTCTAGTGTACGAGAACGGCTCAGAAAGGACCTTGAACTTGAATACTCTAAATCGTTAACTGTTCTCGATTTGGAAGGTTGTAAATACCTAAACTCAACTGAATTGAGTTTGTTGTGTCGGTTTGTTGAGCTAAGGTTTTTGAGTCTCAGGAATATAAATATTGAAAAGGTTCCTCCAAATATAGGAAAACTCAAGCAGTTAGAAACACTAGACATAAGGCAAACTCAAATCGAGAAGGTTCCCAAGGATATTCTGCGTCTCAAGCATCTAAAACGTTTACTTGCTGGTTACTTTTACAAGCCAGAAAGCGCCACCACCGATGACTTAGACAGGCCTAGAGTTAGGTCGATCGAATTGCCTGCGGGAATGGAGGAAATGAAAAACCTCGAAACACTAGCATATGTGAATGCCACAAGAACCTCGAACCTACTTATTTCGCTGCAAGAATTGACTCAATTGAAGAAGTTAAGTCTTGTTATTCGAGAGGGTAATCTCAACTCCCGGCCTCTATGCATTTCTCTCATGATGTTGAGTGACTCGTTGCGTTCTCTTTCGGTCTGTGATGAGCGTGAAAGAGTGAACTCGCTCGACTTTCTGGAATACCTATGCTTTCCACCTCTTAATCTCAACAGCCTGACTCTCAGTGGCTATCTAGGGAGGCTACCTCAATGGGTCAGCAACCACAAATTACTGTCAAAGCTCACTCTTGCTAACACACATCTAAGGAGCAATGCTATCCGGTTGATCGGGAAAATCCCGACCCTGCTCTGCCTCAAGCTCTATAGGCGCTCATATGATGATGATAATTTAAACCTAAAAATGAACGAGTTCACAGTTCTTAAGGTGTTGATCATACATTGCGATGCCATTGACATGATACGCTTTGAGAAAGGTTCGACAACTAAGCTGGAGGTCTTTAGGTGGGTCTTTCCCAAGGCCCAAATAGGGAGAGTTAGTGGCATCGAGAACCTCCCGATGCTCAAAGAGGTCTCGCTCATTGGTGCTATCGATGCTGATCTAGAGAAAGACATAAAAAGAGCAGTCATAGAACATTCCAGTTCGAATACTACACTAGTGTTTGAGAAAATCGAGAAAAAGACACCGTGAGTTTACCCTTTACCCTTCCTGTCTTACTTTTTTTTATTAGAATAGACAAATGCTAACTGGCTTACATGAGGAAAACGCACAACTTGAAACAACTAAATTGTAGATTTCCTCACCATACTTGTAGTAATATATATTAGTTTTTTATGTTAGAGTGATTCTGCTATGAATCGGAAACTTCATTATAGAATTTAACACCTTTTATTATATGGTATTTTTTTACTTTACAGGGAGAGCAATGCACAAGTTTCCTGGTAATCAGTTGTTTCCTGGTATTTGTCTTGCCATTCTTTTTTAGGGAATACCTGGAGTTTTCATCGATGTCTGCCTATAATGCGAATGAAGAATGAAAGATAACATAGTAATCTCCTGCAAGTATCCACGCTTTGATCGAGACACCAACAAACGAACATAGGAAGGTCTGCTGATCAGTTCATAGGGCTTACTATAGTCACTTGAATTGTTTTACCTGTATAAGCAAAGTTTGAATTGTAAATCAGCATATATAAGCTTGTGAACTTTAGATTTTTTTTCTTTCTTTTCAACCCCAATATTATGTTACCATTTTATGAGCTAAAGAAAACAGAGATAGAGAAGAAGATAGAGCACAGTGTGATTGAAGTAAAATGATTCTTTCTCCTTATTCATTGTGAGTACACAAGTCCTATTTATAACTAATCAGCTGTTCAGCTATTCTATACAACAGTGTAACAAACTATCCTAACGGCTATTCAGTCATCTTCTTCAGTTTGTTTTGTACTGGACATATCCATTGCTTGATTGTCTTCTATACATTTTCCTTAATTCAATGAAATCAAGTAGGTTTGCTACTTACAGGAAAAAATAAAAACAACAAAAGCATCTGACAATTTCAAACCACTAGCTTTCATATTCATATTTTTTAGTCTTTTTCTTTGATCGGTGTTGTTAGGAATTGAGTATCGGGGAGAAATCACACAACAAGAAAGAAGAAAATTAAGAAAAAAACAAAATATATAGATTTACGTGAAAAACTCACTAGAGGAAGAAAATTTACGGCCGCCGCCAAAAGAAATTTCACTACGTACTCAAGTTCGATTACACAAATTACATACAGAGAATTATGTATATATAAAAAAATCAACCCACATAAAATCCTAAACTGACATATAAACTCAGCTGTATATTTCTCTGAGTAATTTGAGTAATCTGAACAATTTGACTTCTCAGATATCCGCCCTCCTGCCGCCCTCCCCTCCCCCCAATATTTCTAGAATTAAGCCCACATACATAATAGGTGCTCCGAACAGGACCTCATTGTATAATTCTACCCATAGCTTCTCTTTTCTCTCCTCTCCCACATTACGAAAGGAAAAGAAAATAAAGAAAGAAAGGAGAAAACATTTCGTTATCCCCTCCCTCGCCTCTCTTCTTCATGTTCGTGCAGCTAGCACCGATACCAAGCCCTCTTGAGCTCTCTGTCGCTCTTCTCTCTCCGCTTTCCGGTCCCCCACCCTCGCCTGAATACTTGGGATACTCGAGAATACGTCAGGTGAAGTATCAGATGCTGATTGAACACGAATTCATATCAAATACGTATCTGATATGAGGCGAGTGGTGTTTTGAGCAAATCTGGGCAACATGGCAGAATTTCATATAAAGACCTCTAAAACTTCAATATTACATATTTAGCCACTGAAATCTCATAATTACATATTTATCCATTTAAAACACAAAACGTTTCATATAAAGGCCTCTAAAACTTCAATATTACATATTTAGCCACTGAAATCTCCAAAATACAAACTCGACCCGGCCTGAACCCTACGGCCGCGACCCGAGGAAAAACCTGTGCGGACCCGTAAGAACAACGAGGGTCGAAGACTGATAGCGACTATACTTCTTGGAAAAAACTTGTGTTAAAACTGACCCGCAAACCCGTCGACTCGGCCAACCCGTCCAAACTCGGCCTGCAAACCCGTCGGCCAGGCCAACCCGTCGACTCGAGCGAGTTAGGTCCGACACAGCCCGACACGTTTTCAATTTTCTACCTCTATTAGTGTTTTAGAGTGTCCGCACGAGTTTTAACATAGGTTTTTTCCAAAAAGAATGGTCACTACACGTCTTCGACTCTAGAGTTTTTTGGCGAGTTTGCATCCGGTCGGATCGAGCCAGATTGCGATCTCGGAGTTTTCGGGCCGGGTCAAACACATACGAATTATGTCAAATACCTAAATAGAGGAGAGGAAAAGCGGTGTGAAATAAAGAAGCTAACGATTATACCCTTCTTCCCAAACCTGGTCCGACAAACTCGTGGCCCGGCCAACCCGTTGACTCGGGCGAATTTGACCCGATCCGACCTGGCCTGACCCGTTTTCAATTTCCTACCTCATTTAGTGTTTTAGAGTGGTAATTACCATTTATTGCTAATTTACATTAAATTTATTAATTTGCAGTTATGCTGGACAATAATAAAACATTTTGTGTTTTACTTGAATAAATATGTAATTATGAAATTTGAGTGGATAAATATGTAATATTGAACTTTTAGAAGCCTTTGTATGAAATATTTTGTGTTTTAAATGGCTAAATATGTAATTATGAGATTTTAGTGGCTAAATATGTAATATTGAAGTTTTAGAGGCCTTTATATGAAATTCTACCAAATATTTATGGGTGCAAATTTGGGTAAATATGCTCTTTTACTACGTATTTATGGGTGCGCAATATTTCAATTATCTGATCCAGATCACAAGAAAAAAGCAGCACAAAATTCCCACACAACTGTGTTTTAAGAGTGCCGTCTACAATTCACAATCTATATGTCCATTCATTTATTCATGTATTTATATGTTAATAACAATTATCGTGCACTATGAATCAACTCTTAACTTAAAACAAATATTAGCAGATGTAGTAATCAAAAAATAAGAGATGGATTCAGTTATTTGGAGATGGGAATATAATGAAAAATTCTCAGTTCATTCAATGTATAGATGGCTGGAATTTGGTGGATATAGAAACAACTTTTTTTATATTATTTGGAAATCAAAATTACCCATAAAAATCAAAGTGTTTATGTGGCAAGTGAGGAGAAAGAAATTACTCACAAAAGAATTTCTTGTCAAAAAAGGATGGCAAGGAGATACAAAATGTGTATTTTGTGATCAAAGTGAAAATATTGATCACCTATTTGTGAAATGTTCTTATATAAGAAATATTTGGATATGGATAGGACAACACAATAATTTTGATTTCTATGGCAGTAAGTTAAGAGACATGTGGTTCATTGATGCTTTAATTCCGCTTAAAGATGCATGTCTAATAGAATTGATCAGAGGTGCAGTTATGTGGAATGTATGGCTTGAGAGAAATAAACTGTGTTTTACTGATAAACCTCAAAAATCAATTAGATGCATAACTACTCAAATCATCAAAGTTTTGGGATATTGGTGCAAGCATAATGCAGATTCCTCCTTTTTAAAATTGAATCTGATTGTCCCTCAGGATGTTCAGATGTTACCAAGACATATTTCAGGCAGAGGAAGCCTGATGGTGGTGCAGGAGCAAGTGGATCAATCAGTGGAGGAACTGTCAGCAGAGCTTTTGTCTGGAAACACCCCATATCTTGAACTTTGATAATTTGTTTGATCTAATTGTGATTCTGTTTGTATTCGTCTTGAAATGACTTATGTTTTGTTGTTTTTGTTATGTCTAATGTTGTGAACAAGGTTGATACATTTTGACAGGTTTAGAGGTTTGTACTGGTACAGAGTTCTGTACCGGTCGAGACAGTCTTTTGGTAGTTTATGAAATTAAGCGTTGTGATGTTACTCTAAGGATTTTTAGTTTGTAATAGGGATTGGTTTCAATGAAACCGGTGGGTATCTCCCACTTTTTCTCAAAAAAAAACTCTTAACTTAAAACAGCACTGAAAATGTCATGTTTTTTAATATTAAGTTGAATTGTTTTTAAAAAGATATTTAAAAAATAGCTAGAAATCTCAAAAAACATGAAATTTTATTTCCTAATGATTTTGAGAAGAAGAATTTATTCGGCAATTTAAATTTAAATTTTGATCTCAAAAAATTATAAAATATATAACGTTTACATTTAGATCGAAGTGCAAACGTTTTCACCATAGCATATTCCCTGTGTATTTTATTAACAGAGCTAATTAGAGCATCTTCATCCGTGAAACTCTTTGAGTTTCTAAATAATGTCATATCAGATTAAGAAACTTAATTCTTTTTTAGTTTATAAACTCTTATATTCCTAAAACTACAATTAGAGTTTCTTAATCGCCACATCATCAACTAACTATTTTTTTGTTAATTTTTTTAACCAATGATATTGACACGTCACAGTTTATAAATCCTGAATCAAAGTTTCTAAATAAGAAACTCTCAATCAAAGTTTCTGAATTAGAAACCTTGTTACATTCCTGAAATTGAGTTATAAACTGCCACGTCAGATTAGAAACTCTGAAAATTTCAAGGATGAAGATGCTCTTAGTTGCAGCTAACGAATAAAATAGCGGACACTTGGCTGAATAATGAGTGAAAAAAACTGAAAATTATATGCGAATCAGACAATGCATGCGTCGTATTCGTTCGTTCAAAATTGTAATCAGGACCACACAGGACTTCCAGTATACTTGATCTGATGGTCCCGAATTGTTTGGTTCTTCAATCGTAGCAACAATGAATTTTCTGATTCGCCGACGCAATCCATTGTCTTATATAGAATTTTTTTCAGTCTGATCCTTAAAAAATAAGAATTACATTCATGACCATATTTTCAAACATTTGACAGCCATGACTCTATTTTTCTGCGTTCAGCATTCAGACTAAACGCACACGTTCACGTTGAAAAAACAAATGACAAAAATGATTAAGTATGATGCAAAATTTCAAATTTGCATTCACGTCTAAACGCTGCATTCAGGCAACGTTGTGAACAACACGTCTAGACGCTATGTTCAGACGTGAATGCAGATTTCAAAAGTACTTGGTATTTTTTTTTGCTTCGTAAACTCGGGTGACCTCTATTTCTGAACGTGTGCGTACAGAAAACACTTCTGAACGCTGAACGCAGAAAAATAGGGCCATGACTGTCAAATGTTTGAAAGTAGGGTCATGAATGTAATTCTTATTTTTTTGAGGGTCAAACAGAAAAAAAATTCTTATATATGGACTATATTGATCTGCTGCAACGTAATTCATAGATATCCGATCTTGCAGCTTTATTAGCTGACCCGTTAACTTGTTAATATGACGTTTTACAATGTATCGTACAAGCTATTGTAAACCTAGGCGGCCTAAGTTATGGCTAATTTTCGGCTTAATTAAAATTACGAGATTTTAATTGCAACTTTCATCAAATCAATTTCTAATGACAATTGCTAAATATATTAATTCAACCAATTCAATCAACTCAATTGATACACTTCTCAAATACAAATTACCAACAATCAATTGTAGAAGTGTGTATACTAATATGATTTAAACAAACTCTAATTTCGAAAGCGTAATAACAAACTAATCAATTTGTCTCAAATAATTCTAATAGCAATTCAACCAATTTCCTAATTAGCCAACACAAACAATAATTCACTAATCCCTAAATAAGCAATTCAAGTACAATTCACACAAGACAGTTAGGAATTAATAAATTAAAAAAGAGTAAAGAGATGGCTCAATCGCGTGTTGACGGAGTTCGGCTTGCACTAACGGCCTCGCCTATGTCTTCGGGTCCCCGGCACCCCCGCTTCTTGCGGTAAGTCTGGTTCGCTTCACTAAATATAGTTGCAATACAAAGTTGAACATTGCCCTCTTACACACTAAGGATGAGAGACAAGGTCAAATAACCAATGCAGCACAACGGCCAAAAGAGAAAGGAAGATAATAGTAGATGATCTCTCAAACAAACTCACAAATGATTTTGATACAATTAAATAAGAGAATTTGAGCTTAGCAAGAGATTTAGCAAGGTTTTTTATTTTCCAGCAATGGTGGCTGCTCTTTAGGGTCTATTTTGAGGGTTTAGAATGTTGGGAGAGAAATGAGATAACTCCCTTTTATAATGGCTCGGATCTGAATTTTATTGGCTTTTTCGCAGCTCACTGTTACGTAACTGTGACTTAAAATGTGACCATTATGTTTCTCTTTTGAATTTCAGTCCAGCATTACATAATTGTGCCCACTGTTACGTAATTGTACATTGATTTTCTGCACCTTTATGGAACTGTGGTCACTGTTATGTAACTGTACTCACAGTTACAGACTGTGGTCCATAATTATGTAACTGTGAGTACAACAAATTGTGCTTCTTGCTATTTTCAAGCGCGAATTCAATTGTTTAAATGAATTTAAACATATAGAACTTTAACCTAAGAGACGAAATGTCATCCATCATGTTTCTTGCTTGCTTCTAAACTTTTATCTTGGTTGTCTAAGCTTCTAAGACGTGTAGAACTATTCTTACTTTTTGTTTTCTGGTATACTCATTCAAATATCTAAAATAAACTCAAACAAGATAAACGATTAAATTCAAGTTGTTTTGCAAATCGTCAAATCAAAGAAATTTTTTAGGACAATAATCTCCTCCTTTTGACGATTTGCAAAACTTAGTGCATGAGGGGAATGATAAGTTGTGAAATTTTAATTTTTTACTTCATGCACATCATGCACCTCATTTCTCCCCCTTTTTGAAATCGACAAAAGGGTTGCAAATTGTTCAAGTGAAAAGCTCTCCCTTAGTCATGCACTATTGGAGTAAAAGAATTAAAAAGAATAGTAAACAAATATTATTGCATTATCTTATGAGGACATATTAACAAACAAGCGAGCGCCCCCTCAATTCAAGATATATGTAGCAATTTTTACAAGTATAATTATTGAGCATAATTTTGTAATTTTCACATGTTACATAAACAACATCAATATATGCAAAATGAGCTTTTAAAAATTTTAAGCGCATACTTTAAATTTAGACATGTAGCATAGTCATCAAATACTCTAATAAATATGATATGGCAAGTTCTATTTCAAATAATGTGCAATATGAGATATGCATTAACACAATAAATCATCATAGTATAAAGAACAATTTCAAAGTACCTTTCATATATCTTTAGCAATTTAAGCATAATGTGACATACGCTTAGCCAACAATTTATTTAACTCAACCATGCATAATTTTGAGAAATAATTTAGTAACCTCAAATTCTTTGAGAAATAATAAAACACATGTAACCATTAATATTAATAACCTAAGAAGCAAGATTTTAGCAATTTAGAACATATAGCATATCAAGCACATAAAATTAACATGTCTCACACATAAATCATAGATCACCTCAAGTCATACAAACAAAATATAGTCTAAAGATAAAAGCATGATCATACAAATCCTAATGAGTCTAACATAACCAAAATATGATAAACACTAAATATAAAGTATGCATAGCAATCATAGCACATAACAAAGAGTCAAAAGATAGAACCCTAAGATACTACTACAAAGAGGAATAAGCTACTTGTGACCTTTCGTATCCATGTCCTCCGCCTCAATCTCTCTAGTCGCAATGAGCGCCCCTTCATCATCTCTTGGTGCGGTTGAAATGCTTGCACTCATTTGACTTGCCATGTAGCGATCAAATTTTGCTTCAAGTTGATCTTGCCTTATTTCAAGCCGCCTAAATCCACTAGTAACATCGGTGCTCAATGTGTCTATCTTACCTAATACAAGAGCCATGAATTCTTGGTTTGACATGACTTGAGCGGGAACATCTTGTTGAGGCTCTTAGTTTAGTGGTGCGGGGTTGGAATCGGTATATTGATTTATAGCCGCATTTGGATGTTTTATCCATTCATTAATGGAACGGTTATCCGGAGCAAATTCGTTTGTGTCACGTCCCACTTTGTGCCATGAGATTGAGGTAAGTGAATCCCATAAGTTGATTGAAGGTTTCATTTTGATACGTTTCGGAAGAGTACACCCAACCATTTTAATGATCATTTGAATTTCGTGTGCATAGGGCAAGGATGCTCGGGGGTCTTCTAGAAATGTATGTGTCATATGGTGGAGGGTGATATATGGGACATTGAGTCGAACATTTCCAAGACAAAGGAGATTCTTGAGGTAGTATACGGCACCAAAGTCCATGTTGGTTTTGAGTTTGGATTTGAGAATTAGCATGTTGTTGATGAAAGCAAATGCCAATCGGTCAAGAGAGGGTAGGCTCGAAGCAAATAGACCACTTGGGTACTCAATATCTCTAAACCACTCCCTATATTCAATGAAGGTTCAGGTATTTGCATTCATCCAAGCTCGGGTTATATAGGTGTTTTCGAGTTCGGGACCATAGGGAAAACCAAAAAGGTCGGAAAGGTCGGGTTCATTTAGGCATATCTCTTGATCGCATACCCAAGTGACTATACCATATGGTGCATTTAAGGGTGGTGACGGTCGGGCTACAGAAAGGTTGACATAGAAAGCCCGAACTAAAGTTTCGTGATAGGACTCATCACACTCAATCAAAGACCTCATGCCCCAATGGTCAATATACCGGTTAATTTTGGTATCTTCCCAATCTGGGATTGTCCCTAATTTTATGTAATAGTAGCATTTGGACAAAAGTCGGGATTCACTATCTTTGTATCGTATCATTTTTAATAGATACCGGTTACCTCTTTCTACCTCTAGGTTTGGTTCAATTACCTCGGCCGTGTTTGATTGAAGTGGCGTCGTTCCAGACCCGAAAGCCTCATCGCGATTCCGCTTGTATGTGGCGATTTTTGTGCATCCCATGATTTATTTTGCAATAGATTAGAGTAAGAATAGTGTTGTTTAAGATTGATTTCGAATTGAGTGGATTTGGAACAAGGAAATTCGGATTTTAGGTTTTGGTGGTTAGGTTAGGGTTTGGGATAAGAGTTGAGAGAGAGACTTGGTTGGAGGGAAGTGAGGAGATGAAAAATAGGGGCAAAATGAGAGAAAATCGAATAAGAGAGATGAGGGAAGTGAGGTTGAGAGAAGGTTTTTGTGAGGGAGAAGAAACAAATGGAGTAAGATAGTTGAGAAGGGGCAGCAAAGAGGAGAGGAAAAGAGATGTCGATTGAGTTTTTGGGAAGAAGGAGAAAGAAAATCGTGATTAATGGACTGCATAAGTGCTTACCGTTACAGACGGTCACTGACCGTTCTATAACGGTGCGTTGAAAATGGCTCAGAAAAAATGATTCAGCAATAGATTTGCATGCCACCGTTACAGATAGTCCACCACCGTCCTGTAACGGTTCAAAGAACATATGATATTTTGCACGCAACATTACAATGAAATTTCCACCGTTTCGAGTACGGAGAAACATAGACTTCAGGAATTGTCACCGTTACAGACGGTCTATACAATTCTGTAAAAATTTTGTGGGATGAGTCCTCCGTTATAGATGGTCTCCAACCATTTGGTAATGGTTCGAATGAATTTGGAGGAATCACTAGGCACCGTTATAGTGGTCTTCTCACGATTTGGGCGATCGGTGAACCAGTGGTTGGGGAAATTCACATCGTTATAGATTGTACATCACTGTTACGGAACGGTGTGTACAGATTTTGCTTGGTTTTTACGAACATGCCCACCGTTCTTCACCATTTTCCATTGTTCTCCACCGTTACCCATCATTTTCAACCTTTATGTAACGGATTGAAGGGAACCTCTTTAGTTTGGAAGAAAAATAGGCATCTTTATGGACCAATATGAGAGAGAACTAATAATTTTGGACAATTTCAATGAGTTTCTAAGAGAGAAATGGTTGATATGCTTACTCCAACTTATTTTGAACTTAATTTGTTTAATTTGGATAATATTTCAAGCACTTAACTTTTATCATGTGTATGAACTTAATCGACTTTAAAATAGGTTTTAGAATATTACAAATCAAGTTTATATCATAATAAATGTCTTGCTAAGCTCCTCTTAAATCCATGATATCATTTTGATTTTGGTAGATTGAATTTTGTCGAGTGTTCATAATACACAATCAAGTTATCCATTTAATTATGGTTGAAGTAATAAAAATATAATCTAGATATAAGAACAACTAAACTAATAATTTCTATGTTTTATATTGATTTCAACTCCCCCTAAATATGTGAAATATTTGCATTTTAACTCAAGCATGATATTAATTTCAATTATATTAGTCAACGCGGAGATTTTATTTTTGCAAATCTCCCCCTAAATATATGGATGTACGTATTGGGGGTATGGCTTTTATTAAGGTTACTAAGTTTTAATTTTAGGAACCCAAACAACACTTAAGTTATTGTTTGGCTTTCTAAACTTAAATTATAAATAAATGTGCCCCATTTTACAACAATAATTACAAAATGCACGTGTGGGATTGTTTTCATGTTTCTTTGCAAAATGGGTTTGGAAATCTATTCTTAAATCTTTAATTTGACTCTTTGGTTGATAAGTGTAGTTAAAATTTTGTTTATACATATTTGAACTACTTGATTGTTGATGAAAAACTCTAGATTTCTCATTGAATTGAGTATTAGATTTTGCAAGATTATTACTTTTTGGTTCATACCTCCAAACAGTTGATTCCCTATGGTAAACATTATTGGACCAAGACGGATTGAAGTATTTAGATATTGGTTTGGGTTTTGCATAATCTTTATTATTAAAATGGTATCTAAAGGCATAGTTAGATACATTTTTATCATGTTGAAATTTTGTGTTCTTGCCTCTTTGAATTGGTACTTGTTTACCATTTTCTTTCACGCTTTGAGAGTCATTAGAGATTGATGGATTCAAAAAAAAAATATACCCCAAACCTGATTTATTGTATGGCTTTTGTCCCTCATATAATTTACTCAAATCAAACTCGACACTATTCATGGAACTCTTGTTGGATTTTAGGACATCATTCTCGTTTTTCAATACATTTATTTGTTTAACATGTTGTTCACTCTTAGCCTCAAAATCTTTCACTACGCACTCAAATTTTTCGATCTTAGGCTCATAGTCTTTTGTTTGGGAATCAAAACTCAATATTTGTGCCACCTAACCATCTAATTGTGTCATCCATTTGTATCAAGGTTTCGTTGGTTTCCCTAAGCAATTTGTTTAGGATATGAATTTCACGCAACGATTCCTTATGTGACAATTTGCATAAGTCATCACATTCATCATCCAATTCATCATCTGATTTGTCACCGGATGAGACTCCTAAAAGTTGATTAAACTCTTTTGCCTTTGAGTCTATATATACATTTGCTCCGATTTGGACGTTGAAGGGTAATCTTTTTCTTTTTCTTCAAATGTGGAGGATATGTGTGTTTCTTCATCTTCATCCTTCTCAAGTTGTTGTTTCGCTTGAGATTCACTAATAATCACATCATCTTTCTTCTCATTTGCACTAATGCTTCTCAAGAGCCCAATCACCGCCGGGTCGGTCACGTTATTTTTTACTAGAATATCATCAAGGTTTATCCTTCCTTTGTGCTCTTCCTTGTTCAATTCATTACTACAATTTTCAACATTTGGTTTAACGTTAGTATGGTAGGTATCTTTTTCACAATGCCTTAAGAGAGAGATCCACATTTCATGAGCATTCATATCATCATAAAAAATTTCACTAGCTATGGATTCATCAACTAGGTACAACAAGGCATTAATGGCATGGTCATTGTCCCTTTTTTCTCTTTTGGACTTTTCTATTAGATTGGTAGTTCCTTCCTCAAGAGTAGGTGTGTAGGTTTTTTCTACGATGTGCCATACGTCAATTGTTTCTAAATAAACTTTCATTGTGGCACTCTAATAATCAAAACCGAAACAATCTTGGCCGAATACTATAGGTTTTTCAACATTACTAAGGGATGCCATTTTGGATATTTGCTTCTAACTAAGTGACTTCTTAATTAGCAAACTCACCTAACTCTGATACCACATTGTAAACCTAGGCGGCCTAGGTTATGGCTAATTTTTGGCTTAATTAAAATTACGAGGTCCTAATTGCAACTTTCACCAATTCAATTTCTAATGGCAATTGCTAAATAGATTAATTCAACCAATTCAATCAACTCAATTGATACACTTCTCAAATGCAAATTACCAACAATCAATTGTAGAAGTGTGTATACCAATATGACTTAAACAAACTCTAATTGCGGAAGCGTAATAACAAACTAATCAATTCGTCTCAAATAATTCTAATAGCAATTCAATCAATTTCCTAATTGGCCAACTCAAACAACAATTCACTAATCCCTAAATAAGCAATTCAAGCACAATTCACACAAGGCAATTAGGAATTAATAAATTGAAAAAGAGTAAAGAGTAAAGAGATGGTTCAATCGCGTGTTGACGGAGTTCGGCTTGCACTAACGGCCTCGCCTACCTCTCCGGGTCCCCGGCGCCCCCGCTTCTTGCGGTAAAAAGCCTGGTTCGCTTCACTAAATAAAGTTGCAATACAAAGTTGAACCTTGCCCTCTTACACACTAACGATGAGAGACAAGGCTAAATAACCAATGTGGCACAATGGTCAAAAGAGAAAGGAAGATAATAGTAGATGATCTCTCAAACAATCTCACAAATGATTTTGATTCAATTAAACAAGAGAATTTGAGTTTAGTAAGAGATTTAGCAAGGTTTTTGATTTTCCAATAATGGTGGCAGCTCTTTAGAGTCTATTTTGAGGGTATAGAATGGTTGGGAGAGAAAGGAGAGAGATCTCTTTTATAATGGCTCGAATTTCGATTTTATTGGCTTTTTCCGCAGCTCACTGTTACGTAACTGTGACTTAAAATGTGACCGTTATGTTTGTCTCTTTTGAATTTCAACCCACTATTACATAACTATGCCCACCATTACATAATTGTACATTAATTTTCTGCACCGTTACAGAACTGTGGTCACCGTTATGTAACTGTACTCACAGTAATAGATTGTGGTCCATCATTAAGTAACTCTGAGTACAACAAACTGTGTTCCTTGCTATTTTCAAGCTTGAATTCAATTGTTTAAATGAATTTAAACGTATAGAATTTTAATCTAAGAGACAAAATGTCATCCATCATGCTTCTTGCTTGCTTCTAAACTTCTATCTTGGTTGTCTAAGCTTCTAAGGTGTGTAGAACTCTTCTTGCTTCTTGTTTGCTAGTATGCTCATTCAAATATCTAAAATAAACTCAAACAAGATAAACGGTTAAATTCAAGTTGTTTTGTAAATCATCAAATTAAAGAAATTACTTAGGACAACAGCCATGACGTCTAATTTCTCGGAAACAAGAATTTAGCAGTCAAGCTCTATCTAGTGTAGGAGTAAGACACAATATTTTCATGAGGTAGGTCTGGTGTTCAAGCTCCAGCAGAGATTATTTTAGAGGGTTTTTCAAGTTTATTTTCTAATTTATTTGCGGTTGTGTGTGTTGTAAGGCTAAGGGAAATGAATAAAAAGAAATTAGCAGCAATTTTTAGTGACTTTAATAATTTGCACGAATAAAATACCATTTGAAACTAGAGCTGCAAATGAATCGAACTCAAAGAACTAGTCTTTGTTCAAGTTTGATTCGTAACTTATTCGAACTAGTTTGATTCGAAATAAATAGACAGTTTCAAACTCAAATGGTTGTTCTTATTCGACTTGATCGTAAATAGTTCGAAACTGGAATTCACTATGCAATAGACTGCATGAGTCATGTCACATAAGATATATTCAACAATTATTGAAAAAATTGCTCAAAAAGCCTTGGGTGGGATTCGAACTGCATACACACCAAAGCAACTTTGCACTACACATCTTGCTTTTGTGCTTAGTGAAGTTGTTTATTATATATATTAGAGCCAAGCTTTTAAATAGCGGCGATAAAACGGCGATTTAGCGGTTTTAGCGGTTTTTGGAGCTATAACGCAAGATATATTGAAAAATGCGATTTTAGCGGTTTTAGCGGCCGATAAAACGGACATGATTTAGCGTTTTAGCGGCGATATAGCGGTTTTAGTGGTGATATGGCTGTTTTTGCTATTTAATTGTTATTTTTTTAGCAGATCAAGTTTTAGGTGACTTTTTCATTTTTTTCTTTATGCTTCTAAACTACTAATATACTTGCTTATGAATTATTCAATATAGAGCATGGCTAAAATAATATGCATAGTACACCCCATTTCGTACTATGCGGTCATTTATATTTAATTTGGTTATTAAATTGATATTTAAGTTGCTCAATAAATTCTTCATATCAAAATATTGTAGAAAATAAAATTTTGTAATTTTTAGAGCTTTCTTGTTATTTTTTAAAAACAGTCCAGAAATGACACTTTTGTAGTATTAAATCTGGACTGTTTTTAAAAAATATTTAAAAAATAGCAAGAAAGCTCTAAAAATCACGAAATTTGATTTTCTACAATATTTTCATATGAAGAATTTATTGAGCAACTTAAATCTCAATTTATTGACCTATATATATATGCATAGTACACCCCATTTCGTACTATGCGGTCATTTATATTTAATTTGGCCATTAAATTAATATTTAAGTTGCTCAATAAATTCTTCATATCAAAATATTGTAGAAAATAAAATTTTGTAATTTTTAGAGCTTTCTTGTTATTTTTTAAATATTTTTTAAAAACAGCTCAGAAATGACACTTTTGTAGTATTAAATCTGGACTGTTTTTAAAAAATATTTAAAAAATAGCAAGAAAGCTCTAAAAATCACGAAATTTGATTTCCTACAATATTTTCATATGAAGAATTTATTGAGCAACTTAAATCTCAATTTATTGACCTATATATAATACTTTGAAACTATATTTGTGAACAAATTACTATTATATGCTATAATTAAGCATACAAATTATATTAATTATAATTTATACTTAATATCATTTGAAATAAAGTAATATGATATAAATATCGATATGGTAGTTTATCGACCGTTTTATCACCGATAAAACGCTAAATCACTCCTCCACCGCTAAACCGCGCGAACCGCTATTTTAAACCTTGATTAGAGCATTATAATAGTTCACGAACTAATTCTAACGAATTGATGTCAATTCGAGTTTGATTCGAAATAATTTCGAAGAACTAGTTTGATTCAATTCGAAATTAACTTCGAGCTCATTTCGAATGAACTAATTTCAAACTTTTCTCGAATCGAACTCGAATGAATTTCGAACTACGAATTTTTCTTGCAGTCTTATTAGAAACTACTACCACAGCAGCAAAAATAAATTTTGGAACTAAAACAAATTGGAAAGGCAATAAATAAATTTTAATCTAAATAGTAAATAAATAAATACTATTATGACAGATAATAATATTATATAAAAACTAATATTGATAACTCAATAATGACAATAAATAGTAAAAATTTCTCTAACATTATAGGAGTCTTAAACTTTTACTCTACAATTAGGGGTGTCAATGGGTAAGATACGGGTCGGGTAGAACTATTTTCATATATGTACCCATTTAAAATTATTCTATGTCATACCTTACTCTTATCTGTTAAAATTTGACTTATCCTTACCTTATCATTACCCGATAAAATTATAGGATAACGAATGGGTAACGGACGACAAGGATAATATTAATATAATTTTTTCAATTTTATGAATATATCATATTTTTTAAATACAATTAAAATAAATATATTTCATAAACACAAGCACAACACAAGATCAAGTAGAGCATATACATTAACGAGAAAAAATAATATATAATGCAAAATTTTAAACTTGAGTTATAATTATACGATCAACTTTTCAAAAGAATTAAACGAGAGGATTGTAATATTAAATAAATAATTTGGTGGGTGAAATTACTTTTGATAGAATTCAAGAGACAAACATTAATGTTCTGTTAAAAATTAAGAGTTGTATTGAAAAAAGTACAATTTATTAGATGGTCTATGAGAAAAGTTAAATTACTAATAGATTAATTATTTTTACTGATTTTAAAATAATATATATTTATGTTATTTTATATTTATCCTAGATGAGTTCTATGAGTCATAAATCAATTATATTTAAAAACATTATGTATTAACTTTCTGACCATAAAAATGAACTAAAAAAAGAAAAAGTCAATATATACATATCTCCCATAAAAATGAAGAAGAACAACATATCAGACTCAATATTCGGATTTAAATTTCTAAATTTAATTTTTCACGAATGGCTAATATTTTGGGTCCGAATTTGTTATTATTTTGAGAGAAAAAGAGGGTCCTATTGCTCATTTATGAGCCGTCGGATTAAAAACAGATGGACAGATTCATACCGGTGAAATTTAGGGGGTTTTATATTAATCTAATTTATTCATTATAAATTAACGATTTAAATTAAAAAAAAGAAAAATATAGGATCTCAATGCAACATTTTGTGGCCCTCAATTCCGGCAGTGACATTGGATCCTCATCATTATTTAACATATAACATTAAAAGAATTCATAACATCAAACAATTTAGTAATTTATTCCATGCACTGAATTAGCTAGACCTCAAAAATTTTAAAAAAAAATTATGAAATAAAAATTAAACTACTTTTTGTGCAACAAAATATGGAGCTTACTAATTCACGATTGTTACAATATATATACAGGAAATACGAGATCATTTTACCATAATGGTTTTGATGTTTAACCAATATTTCTGATTTTTTTTTTTAGGTAGTCTGATTCTTTTTTGAGGTAGCACTTTAATGAAATAATAATGAGTGAGTCTTCTATGGACAAAAAAATTAAACTCAAATTAATTGTATTCGTTGATCATCATCAATAATTGTACAATTAAATTGATTTTGCATCGATAATAGTGAAATCAAGTTAATTTTGATCCACAGCAGAATTTGCCAATAATAATTAATGGTCCTGAATTCTTAACAAAATCCACAATTTGCAATGCCAACTCGACAATACCTCTAAAAATACAAAAAAAAAAAAGAGCAATATTTAGAAAATACTTTACTGCTATCTCGTAGCAAAGGAATAAACCAGATCAACAACGGCTCATATTACATGCTAATTACTGCAAAAGATTCAAAAGAGCGCAAATAGAACCGTTTTAAGCGCGCCACCAATACAATATTTCTTCCATCCTCCTATAAATCCACCTTTAATTAAACATCCTCTCAAAATCATCAAACCATACAATCACTAAAGCCCCATACATCGATCTAACAGTATTCACCTTACCTCTCCAATTTCTTACAGAATCAAACATGGCTCGTGTTGTTGCTTTCGCTGTTATCTTCCTTGTTCTTGTTGCCATCATTGGCAATGTGGAATCTAAAAAGGCTGCAGAACACAAAAAGGCTGAAAAGGCTGATTCCCCCGCTCCAAGTGCCGATGCTCCTTCTGCCGATTCCCCTGCTCCGAGTGCTGATGGCCCATCGATAGCTTCGCCACCAGCTGCTGATGCCCCTTCCTCATCATCGGGCGCTGCTGATGCACCTGCAGCTGGTGCACCTACAGCTGATGCCCCATCCCCTAGCAGCGGCTCCACCTCCGCAGCAGATCTCTAATTTGCTTCATTTAGATTTCAATGCCTGGAGACAACAGTGCTACTAGGCTCTTGATTATTTGATTTGTATTTTACATTTGAAAGCGCGTACGATTTCCCATGTTTATGATCTCTCTACGATGATCAAAATGGGAGAATAAGCGTGTATTAGTTCATATGGTGACCTTTTTCTTTCCTTTCATTATTTCAGAATAATTGTATCAGATACTTTATGTTGAAATAAATATGGCATAATAAAATTATGTTTCAATAAACAGGGTGTTCGTTTCAAAATACATTGCAAATGAAATACTGTACTGAATATCGATTGATTTAATTATGTACTTCGTTGACTCGTTTTCATCGAAGCTTGGTATGATTATTTATTCCATTTCGATAACAATCTGTTCCATTGCCGCGTTCTGATAGTAGTCTTTAAAATATCACTTGTAAAAGCTCAATACAAATGCTCGTATAAGAATGAACTAGTACCAAAACATTCTAGGTACCAGACCAGCAAACTCTGTTTATTTAGTGCAAATTTCCGAGATTGAAAATCTCTCATCACTCTCACTTAGATCTGTTTCTACTTCAAATACCTAATTAGTTGGATAAAATTAGAGTAAAAAATCTATTAGATATTGTTAGAAGGCTAATTAAGAACTATTGAGTTGACAAGCTGGCATCAGAAGTTAGATCTGTCTAACGTGCGTAACGATCACAAAAGATGGTAGTTTCGTTAACTGTTTTGTTTAATGAACGATTAAGAAATTTTGTTTCGTTATTTGTTTTGTGAAAAAAAACGATCAAAACGATCGGAACGAAACATGATGATCAAACTCATTCTCTTCGCTCTTCATATATCTCTTTTCTCATGACACTAAAGCAAATCAGAAATTAAAGGTGAACAATTCTAATCATACACCTGAATCAAATCATTCATATTCTCATTCGAGCAATCCTCATCTCATCTCTCATCATCTTCTCTCAGCAAGCGTTTTTCTCTGAAATCAAAACAATTCTAACAATACACAGTCACAAACGAAACTACGAAACAAACGATCACGAAATAATATGTTTTCGTTAACTGTTTCGTTATTTAAACGAAAGAAATTTCTTTGATTGTAATCGTTTCATTTGTCACGAAACGAAACGAAATACGATTCCACTTGACATCAACTTTTATGGCAAATGTCTTCGATACCTAACAACAAAGAAAGTGTGGGACGCTATTGCAAATAACGTTCTATGATGGTAGTGATACCGCTCTGATATTTGATTTAAATAAATGAGTGAATAAGGTGAAACAATCTGATAGAAGCATAGGAGAATATTACAATGAGTTACAAGATCTTTGGTTAGAAATTGATTTCGTAGACCTAATCCAATGGTGTGTGCAACGAATATAGATAAATTTGATAGGTTTATTCAAGAGTCTCGTGTTTATGCATTATTTTGATGGTCTTGATGATAAACTTGACAATGAACGAGCAAATGTGTTGCAAATGATATCATTGCGTCCATATAGCAAGCTTTCTTTTATTCATTGTTCATAGACTTACAACACACACTCTCAAACAAACCAAAAAATAAACTCGAAAAATCCTAAAGTAGCACATGTCGAGGCTTGAACTTCAGACCTCTCCCATGAAAGCCTTGTGCCTTACCAGTACACTAGGTAGGACTTGGCATAGAGCAAGCATTTCCAGGGTAAGAAAGAAAGCTTCAAGACAGGAGATTATGAACAAATAAGATGATGGAACAGTTCAAATCTCCGCAGCAATGATCTCTAGAACTGATAATGCTAAATTATGCATGCTTTTACGTAGGGTTTATTATGAATTTATTCCAAGTTTTGTCGAATTTAAAGATAATTTAGGTTTAATTTTAGTTAGTTTATTTAAAACTTCAAGTCACTATCCTATTTGAGTTTTAATGTAGGAAAATAGATGTTTAGAAGCAAAAAGGATGCAATTTAACACTTTGGAACCAGCAGGATTGAAGTATGATTGCCAATCAAGTCAATTGCGGCCACAACAAATCTCATTGTCGCCGCAAACAACCTTAGGATTGAAGTATGATTGCCAATCAAGTCAATTGCGGCCACAACAAATCTCATTGTCGCCGCAAACAACCTTAGGAGTTCACAATCATAGAAGACAACAACACTCAAATCAATTGTGGTCGCAAGGCCAAGTATTGCGGCCGCAATTGACCACACAGTTATCAGACAGAGAAGCTGCAGTTTCTCCCACTAGTCCATTGCGATCGCAATAACCATTCTTACGGCTGCAATATAGTTATGCTCCAGAAAAAGCAGTCAAGCCAGTAGTTATTCCAAGTCTATCGCGGCCGCAATTGAACTACGCAACCAAAACCTGTAGTTTTTAGAGTTTTATTTTGAGGGTTTGATAAGACAAAATTATATACCAGAATCGTAGGGTATTTTGTGTAATCTAATCCAAAGACCGGTAAATTTAGGTCAAAATACCGAAGTTTTAGTCTCAAGTTCAAGTTACTTCTCTAGAATTGGTTTACAATGCATGCATAAAATAGGTAATGGAAGCACAAGAAGCTATTTCTGAACACCTGGAGCAGTTGGGAGCGAGATCAGACAGTTACAGGACTCACTACGGCTATAACCATATCCATTACGGCGATAATGATGTCCCCAGATTGGATCCAGAGCGCATGCACAGCCATTACGGCCGTAATGACCTTCCTTACGGCCGTAATCACCACATCCCGAGACTGCAAAGTTCAAAACTTAGCCAAAATCTCTTCAGAGCACCACATTACGGTTGTAGCCAACATCCATTACGGCCGTAATGAACCTATTCCGAGACCCAAAATCCCAGTACTTAGCCACCATAGGAGCTAAGTACACCCATTACGGTCGTAGTCAGCACTCATTACAACCGTAATAAGGCTTTCTCGAGAGATCAGATTTCATGACTTAGCCAATTTCAGACCCAGAAGAGCTCATTACTGCCGTAACCAAAACTGACAATTCCCAGAATAGATCCCACGACGGTACTCTTGCCACGCTCTGCCATTTCTAGCACTCATTACAACCGTAATGAGTGTCTATTACGGCCGTAACCAAAGTCGGCAAAGCAATTCAGTTTTATTTTGGGAAGTTTATTAGAGGTTATTTAGGGATTCGTGTATTTTTTTGTATAAATAGAGGGTTCAGATCTGTTTAGGACATGCTTTGAAGAGATAGTTTTCCATTACACTTTTGAGAAAAAGGGAGAGATTTTGGGGAAGAAAGAGAAGAAGAAGAAGAAGAAGAAGAAGGAAGAAGAAGATGAAGCCATTAGAGACTACATCATCCACTTTGGTTTATTCTTCCACTCCTTCTCTTGTTTTCTTTTACTTGCTTAGTTGTATTTTCATGGCCATCAAGGGCTAATTCTCCATTAGGTTTTTAGGGAGACTTGAAACTTGGCTTGTATCTTACTTGGTATTATGATATGTTGATCGTTTTTGTTATTATGCTTTTGCTTGTTTTTATTGCTTATTGTGATCTTGATCAAATTGCATACTTAGGATTTAATGGTTGTAATTGAGAAATTGAATTGTTAGATTCCGACCACAAGTAACAAGGTAGACGGTAATCTAAGTACCGAAACGTGACAATTGTCATCTATAGGCCAACTTAATTGAATTGAATAATTGTACCTAGTACCGAAAGGTGAATTGCAATTATTTAAGTAGATTAAAGCAATTAGGACTTAATGAATTTAGACTAGGATGATCAAATACCGAAAGGTGAAATTGTTCTAGTTTAGATATGATATTAATATAGAAATATCCCTTTGTACCAAACTTGTTAATTGTGCCTCCATAATACAAAAACAAACCTTTAATTGACCAAGTAGATATAAACAAGTGGATAGAAACCCTAAGAACCTAAATCTCTCATCTTAATTCTTCAAGTTGTTAATTGATTTACTTAATCTCAAAATTGCATAACACCAACACCAAACTCCTACTTTACAACAATACACAACATCTTGCTTTTAATTTTTTACTTAGATTAGAATTATTAGAATTTGATAACTAAATCCGACTTGTTCTTGTGGATTCGATCCCTAAATACTACAATAGACGATTGTATACTTGCAACCTCTATCTAGCAACTAGGGTTAGTAAAACTCACATCAAATTTTTGGCGATGTTGTCGGGGACAACGGTGATTTTAGTTTCAGATTTTTGTAATTTTGATTTAAGTTTCAGTTTTTAACATTTTTAGCGTTCTTTTTCTCGTGTTTTGTAGGTTGAAAACTGGAAGGAGAATCCTCAACCCCAAAAGTTCAAGAGTTGGTTGAGTGGTTCTCCCGAAAAGTATCAACTCATCTCTTCTACGAGAGAAGGAGAAATCGCCCTCCAAGGAGGCCAATTTTGAACCTAACTCCACATCGGTTAGAGATGTCGAACGCCGACGCTAAAGCTAAAGCTGCACTCATAGCGAACCTTGAAAGAGAGCGAAATCAAATGGCCACCGAGTTGCAACAGTTGAGAGCAATCGCTCTTAATCGTGAGGCTCTTGAAGCGGAAGATGCAAACCGTCCCTTGAGGGAATTCACCGCTCCAAAGGCCGAAGAGATGCGACTAGGCTACACCGCTCCTACCATCAATGTGGAGGAATACCAAATTCCTTCCGCATGGGTGAACATGGTGCAACGTAACCTTTTTCATGCCTTGCCACATGAGGACGCCACCCAACATCTAGCCAACTTTAAGGAGATTTGTAGCACAATAATGGTACATATTGTTACACCCGATGATCTTAAGGTTATGGCCTTTACATTTTCTCTTGCAGATAAGGCGAAGAGTTGGATTTGTAGCCAACATCCCAAAAATATGAACACATGGCCCAAGGTTGCGAATGCGTTTCTCAATAAGTTCTTTCCACCATCCAAGACCAACTCCTTGCGCCACCAAATTCACAACTTTGGACAAAAGGCGGAGGAGACAATGAGCGAGGCTTGGGAGAGATTCCAAGAACTCCAAAGGTGTTGCCCACATCATGGGATCGAAAGGTGGAACTTGCTTCAAATCTTCTACAATAGTCTCATGCCGCAAGACAAATGTATGTTTGATGCCGCTACCGATGGTAGTCTCATGAACAAAGAGGCTGCCGATGGTTATAGATTGGTTGATGACATGGCTCTCAACCAAAGCCAATGGAACAATCCAAGGGAGACTCCGGTGATTTTGCAAAGGGGTGTGAACGAGGTAAATGCGAATCCGAAATTAGTTGATGCAATTGCTGCATTCTACTCATTCTTCTTGTTCTATTTGTGGTGGTATGGACCATCTTGCAATAAATTGTGGCGTTAGTAATGATGTTGTGTTTGAGGATGTAAATGCCATTAACCAAGGTAATTATAGACCAAACAATAACCCATATTCTAACACCTACAATCCGAGTTGGAGAAACCATCCAAATTTTTCGTGGAGGCAAAATGACCAAGGTTTTAATGCACCAAACCAAGTGCATGGTAACCAAGGTCAAGGTAACCAACAACCAAAGTCCAATATTGAAAAGATGTTGGAAGCCTTTATAACTAGCCAAAACAAAAAAATTGATGAATTGAGTCAAAAGGTAGACTTGTTAGCAATCCAATATAAGATGCTTGAAACCCAAGTTGCACAACAAGCCACCTACTTTACACGCCAACCGGGTACGCTACCACCCAAACCCGAAAGCAACCCAAAGGATGTCAAGGCAATCAAACATTCACTTAGAAGTGAAGCAATATGAAGATCCACCCATATCTAATGATGTCCAAGTGGGACAACAAGGTGAGAAGGACAAAGATGAGCACATCTCCACACATGAAGATCAAGCCTCAATTGAAGCCCAACCTCCAAGCAAGCCACCCAAGGTAAGTACGGAGGTACCAAGGTACATACCTCCGCATAAGTACGCACCTTTTCCTCAACGTATTCCAAGTGAAAAGACCGAAAAATAATTTGGTAAATTCATTGAATTGTTGAAGAAATTGCATGTAAATCTACCATTAACCAAGGTAATGACCCAAATGCCCATCTACATCAAATTTTTCAAAGATATCTTGTCAAATAGGCGTAGACTCGAGGAAGTTCAAATGGTTGCACTAGATGCAAATAGTAGTGCCTTGATTATCAATGAATTGCCCAAAAAGTTGGATGACCCCGGTAAATTCTCTATCCCTTGCTCCATAGGAAATATCCAATTTAAACGTGCACTTTGTGACCTTGGAAGTGTTAGATTAATGCCAAAGTCAGTATATGATAGATTAGGTATTGGGGAACTTAAGCCAACAAGGATTTCATTGCAATTAGCGGACCAATCGATCAAATTACCAATAGGGGTTGTTGAGGGTTTACCAATCCAAATTGGTAAGTTCTTTGTACCAATTGATTGTGTTGTGGTAGACATGGAGGAAGACACCCATACACCTTTGTTGTTAAGTAGGCCTTTCCTCAATACGGCAAGAGCCGTCATCTATGTCCATCGATGGGATCATAACCATGAACATTGGGGACGAAAAATTAACATTTGATGTGAAAAAGTCCCTAAAATACCCATCTAACGATCATGCAGTTTTTAGTGTTGAAATTTTGGATAGGTTGTTGGATGAGGAACTCAGCAAACGCATCAGCAAAGGATCTGCTAAAATCTGGATGGAAAACACATGCAAACAGCAAGAAAAACTGCTATCTGCCGAGACCCATTACGGTCGTAATGACAGCTCATTACGGCTGCAACCAACCCAGACCCATTACGGTCGCAATCAGCCAGGCTCGAAAGTTTTCTGACATCCCAAAACCAGCATATAATCCTTACGATCGTAGTAATTACCTCCTACGGTCGCAATCATCTAACCCTGAAAACTTGGCAACCCTGACAGAACCAGACCTAGCACATTACGGTCGCAATCAGACTTGGCAGAAACCTGGAACCAAGACATTCCTCTGTATTATTCCCATTAAGGCCGTAATGAACTCTCATTACGGCCGTAGTCAAGCCTTCCTGACCACCTTTCTGACCAAACAGAGCAGTCGACCATGACGGCCATAACCAACTTTCATTACGGTCGTAATGAATCAGTCCATAACCCAGCTTTCCATGTCTCGACCTCTGAATCAGTTCCAAACTTTGCCGAGAACACAACTGATGCACCCAAGGTGGAATTGAAGCCCTTACCCTCTTCATTGCACTATGAATACCTTGGCCCAAACCAAATTTACCCAGTTATCGTCAATTCCTCCCTTGACCAATCACAAACCCAACAACTTCTCCAAGTGTTGAGGATGCATAGAGGGGCTATTGGTTACACAATTGACGATCTCAAGGGTATCAATCCCTCCATTTGCATGTATCAGATCTTGATTGAGGAAGGACACAAGCCCACTGTTGAAGGTCAACGAAGGTTGAACCCAAATTTGAGCGAAGTTGTGCTAAAGGAGATCCACAAGTTACTTGATGTCGGGATCATCTACCATATCTCCGATAGCAAGTGGGTGAGTCAAATTCATGTGGTTCCAAAGAAAGGGGGCACAACCGTGATACAAGGAGAAGATGGCGAGCCGATTGCAACAAGGTTGGTGACGGGATGGCGCATGTGCATTGATTATCGCAAGCTCAACTCAGGTACGCGCAAGAATCACTTTCCTCTTCCCTTCATCGACCAATTGCTTGAAAGGTTAGTCAAACACTCTTTCTTTTGTTATCTTGATGGTTATAGTGGTTTCTTTCAAATACCAATACACCCTGATGACCAAGAAAAGACCACTTTCACTTACCCATATGGTACTTTCGCATATCGTAGGATGCCCTTTGGATTGTGCAATGCACCTGTTACTTTCCAAAGGGCTATGATGGATATATTTTCTGACCTCATTGAAAAATCCATGGAAGTTTTCATGGATGATTTCTCGGTATATGGTACCACATTTGATGACTGTTTGACCAATCTATCTAAAGTCCTACGACGATGTGAAGAAGTAAACCTTGTCTTGAATTGGGAAAAGTGTCATTTTATGGTACAAGAGGGTGTGGTATTAGGCCACGTAGTCTCATCTAAGGGTTTAGAAGTAGATCGTGCAAAAACTGAGGTAATTGAAAATTTACCTCCACCAATGAACGTCAAAGGTGTAAGAAGTATTTTGGGGCTTGCCGGGTTTTATCGAAGGTTTATCAAGGACTTCTCAAAAAATTTCAAACCCTTGACTAACCTATTGCTTAAAGATGCCCCATTTGACTTCAACAATAATTGTCTAGACGCTTTCAATAAATTGAAGGAGGCGTTGATTTCAGCGCCTATCCTACAACCACCAAATTGGAGCGAACCCTTCAAGATTATGTGCGACGCAAGCGACTATGTCGTTGGAGCCGTGTTAGGGCAACGAATTGACAAAGAAGCCGTATGCAATTTATTACGCAAGTAAAGTGTCGGATGAAGCACAAGTGAACTACACCACAATAGAAAAGGAATTACTTGCTGTGATTTTTGCCATCAACAAATTTAGATCCTACTTGGTGGGTTCCAAGGTCATAGTCTACACGGATCATGCGGCAGTTCGTTACCTCCTTACAAAGAAAGATACAAAACCCCGTCTCATTCGTTGGATCCTCTTGCTACAAGAATTCGACTAGGAGATTCGTGATAAGAAGGGCGTTGAAAACCTCATAGCTGACCACCTTTCTCGTTTATCCGGTGATGCTACAAGCGAAAACCTTCCTATTGACGATTCGTTCCCTGATGAGCAGCTCTACAAAGTGCAAAATTTCGAACTTCCTTAGTTTGCGAATATGGCGAATTTTCTTGCTTGTGGATACATGCCCACTCACCTCACATCGTAGCAGCGCAAGAAATTCTATGCGGACTCCAAGTATTATTTTTGGATGATCCATTCCTTTTTAAACTTGGAGTCAATGGGATTCATAAGCGATGTATTCCACAAGATGAGGTTCAGTCAATCCTTCACCATTGTCACTCATCACCCTATGGAGGTCATGCCTCAACGAACAAAACCGCTGCAAAGATCCTTCAAGTAGGCTTTTATTGGCCAATGCTTTTTAAGGATACAAGGAAATTTGTTGTATCATGCGATAAATGCCAAAGGAAGGCAACATTTCAAAACTCCATGAAATGCCTCAACAAAGTATCTTAGAGTTATTCGATGATTGGGGCATTAATTTCATGGAACCCTTTCCTAGTTCTTGCAACAACAAATACATCCTTGTTGTGGTAGATTACGTCTCCAAGTGGATAGAGGCATTACCAAGTCCCGAAGCTGATTCCAAAGCAGTAAAACGTCTTTTTCAAAAAGATGATTTTTCCTAGATTTGGTGTTCCTCGAGTGGTCATTAGTGATGGAGGTTCTCATTTTATCAATAAGACCTTTGAAAACCCCATGCAAAAATATGGTGTGAAGCACAAGGTCACTACACCATATCATCCGCAAACAAGTGGTCAAGTCGAAATTTCGAACCGAGAGATCAAGCACATTCTCGAATCAGCGGTGAATGTTTCACGTAAAGATTGGAGTATGAGACTTGATGATGCACTTTGGACATACCGCACGGCGTATAAGACTCCTACTGGCATGACACCATTCAAACTTGTCTATGGCAAACCTTGCCATCTGCCAGTCGAGCTTGAGCACAAGGCATTTTGGGCAATAAAGGCTATCAATTATGACATGATTGGAGCTGAGAAGAAGCGCATCCTCGACTTGCTTGAGCTTGAGGAAATTCGTCTCAATGCCTACGAAAACGCAAGGATTTACAAGGAGAAGACCAAGCAGTGGCACGACAAACACATTATCCGTAGAGAGTTTAAGATTGGGGATTTCGTCTTATTGTTCAATTCACGTTGAATTATGCCACAGAGGAAACTTAGAAGATTAACCCATTCCTGCAGTGAAGAGGACGAGTCCTATTAGCCTCCTTACAACAGGCGTGGGACCACCTCCACTGTAGCACCAGTTTCTAGTGCTGCAGAGGCTGAGGATGACCCCGTCATTGATTAGCGACTGCTACCACCAGAGTAGTGGTCGGAGAACCAAGATGATGATTTTGGTCTCTGTCTCGAGGATGAAAGGCATCAGCGTAAGCTGAACCAACTTAAGTCCCGTAATATTTACCAGCCCCGCTACATCCACCCTAATACCCTTGCTACCATAGGCATCCTTGACGAAGTCAAGGGTCTCACGGATCGCATCGGAATATGGGAGTATTGCACGACTCCCTATCCAGCATATCGTACACTTACATACGAGTTATCTGGATGAGACTTGTTACGTCATGACTATATGGAGACTCACCGATATCCTCGGGTTTCCGTATAGTGAGGACGCGATGACGGTTCACCTGGAGTGGCCGGACGAGTCTGGGGGCTACCAATCCTTCGTTTCACAGCTGATAGGGACGCCACGAGATTCGTACAAGGCGTCTCATATCTCTCATCCCGTCCTTCGTTACCTCCAACGCGCTCTAGCCTTCACCATCTTCGCGCGTGGAGAGACGGCCTCGGTGATGTTGGAGGGCGAGATATTCTTCATCTACGCCATGATCTTCGAGCACCAGCAGCCAGAGGTGCTTCCAATGGCTACGTCACTTCCTCCACGTGCGCGATACTACTTCTACAGGAGGGATGATCATGGTCGGAGGATTCGTCACTCGCCTAGCTATCCACCATGGCGTCATTCGACCTGGCGAGCGACAATTTAGAGTACCAGCCCTTCGGTTGAAGGTCAGACGGAGTACATCGACATGGCGTATCTCATTCAGGCGTACATCTTCCGCATGTCTGGTGCGACTCTTGTCTTCATCACACGATTGGGTGTGCAGACGTCTATCCCACGGACTTTGATAAATAGCGCAGATCCTTCCACATGGATATTGCCTATCTATCTGGTGCCACCTCAGCCAGAGCTAGAGCCTCAGCCACAGCCAGAGCCAACTGCGTCAGCTTCCGATGGACCAGATCAGCCACCGCTTGCTCAGATCTACGGCCTCATGCAGCAGATGTCCACTAATTCTTAGCGTCGATATGACAATCTGCGAGGCTTCATCACTGAGTCGCAGTCCGAGATGAGATCCTACATCGACACACACATTACCGAGACTCGCGACCATCTCACGTCGTATATTAGCGCTCAGTTCGCCGAGCAGCGCCAGTATTTCGACTCTCAGTATAGCTCCCAACAGAGGGCCTACACCGATCAGATCACACAGCTGGGAGCACGTTTCAGCGAGATGGAGGTCAGACAGGACTACTTCGCTACCTGGGGCGACGATCTGACAAACCAGTACCATACCATCGCCCACTAGGCTAGCTCCGTGTACCACCACTTCACGGAGGTTGTGTGTTTTGAAAGTTATCTTTTTTATAACGAATTTATGAATTGTTTATGATTTTAAATGTTATTATACATTTATGTTCCTTGAGATTGATATGTTATATCTTTAGAAGCGTTCAAGAAGATACTCATGGTCTTGAACCATAGAACTCTTTAGATGAAAACATATAATCATAAATATTTTCACAATCGTGGTAATTAAAGGGAACATTATTTACCATGAAGATTGTCATGTCAATTGAAAGTACATTGTAGTTCTATAAATGTTGATAAGTAATTATCATTCAATGACATGAGTAATAAAATGGTGATTCTTTATATACTGAACATGACCTAACTAGATGGAGCATTATATGGATTAGTTTTGTGTCATTAATATTTCCAATGTGTCTTTGAATCTTATATATGAGACATGTAAGTTTTTCACATGAGAAGTATATAATGTGATTACTATTAAAGTCCATTCAAATGATTGGAATGATATAGTAATTCGTTATGTACAACTTGTGCGGGAGAAATTTATATGTCAGTATTATTATTGTCCCTCAATTATTTAAGTTATGATATTATTGGGTCCCTTGGTAAAGTGAAATTATATTGCATGCAATATAACTGATGTAGTTATACTTATAAGTCACTTGAGAGACCAAGAAAAGAATATAATGCAAAAATGACACGATCATATTTTGCATATTATTTAAAATATCATGAGACAAGGATAGACACGAATTAAGTGGATCAAGCACGTAACGACTATGTCGTTTGGGAGACTATAATGTAGTGATAAAACCTCTTATAGTCCATAATATAAAGTATTTTATATTATATCTCAAGATGACGTAAATCCTCTGTAAGGTCACACCAACTGAACAGAAACAACAAGTATTTTACATTTTGAATGATGTATTTAATCTCATAATGTATGAGTTAAAATGCATGTGATAAAATGTTAAAGTAATATGTCATGTAAAATGACATGCTTAGATCATAAAATAAATTTATGAGAATATATGTGAATATTATTTTGTATAATGTTTGAGAGCATTATAAGAATAATAAATTAATTCATATTAGAATAATATAGTAATATTATTTACTCATAAATTAAATCCTTACAAAATATGATTAGGGAATAACAAGAGAGTAATCATAGCCATTTGTGTAAATAATTAACACAAGTGTTTCCCTAGGGCTTGGCTATATAAAGGGGTATGTTTGAGATGAAAAATGACTTTTTCTCTCTCTTGCTACAGTAGGGTGAATAGTAACCCTCATTTCCCCTCTCTTGTGTGTAGAAAGAAAACTCCATTGTTCTTCTTTCCCTTCTCTTGCAAGGTTTAGCCACCAAATGAAATAGCTTGTTCATTGAAGATTGAAGATCTAGGTGGTTGGATCTAAACTCTAACATCTACGTCCATCTATCTAAGGATGCTTTAGGTTGTTGTTTAGGTTCAAGGTGAACCAAGAGACAAGGGTGCTTCCATGGCCGAAGAAGGAAGATGGCAGTTTCCAAGAGACCTAGAAGAGGAATCGACTCCTCTCTACGAAGAGATTTGACATCTCTTTAGGTATAATCTTTTATCCACTCTTGTGCAAGAAATAAATGTGTTATTTTCTGTTTTGTTGATGCACAAGAGGTGTTCGATGAAATGTCATAGTGTATTCTTGCAATTGTTATATAAATAAGATCCTTTGTGTATTGAGTTAAATAGAGGCAAAAAAAAATTATTTTCGTCCTCTTGTACTTACACATGAAATCCCAACAAAAAGGTGTCATTTTTGGATTTTTAAACAGTTTGTCATTTTTGAAAGATGTCAATTATGGACCTTTGAATATTCTATTATTTTATGTCATTTTTTACTTTTAATATGTCATTTATGTACTTTGGAGCATTTATTATTTTTATGTCATTTATGCACTTTTAAAGATTTCATTTTTGGATTTTAAGGATGTCACTTATGGACCTTTGAGTATTTTATTATGTTTATGTCATGTTTGGACTTTTAAAGATTTTTCTATGTTTATTTCCTATTTAAATGAGGAAATATGAACTTTGAAGAAAATATTATTTTTGATATACATTGAATTTATTTTCATTCTTAAAAGGATTTTGCACCTTTATTTGTACTTAAAAAGATTTTTATGCTTTTATTTCACGAAAAATAGATTTTACTTCCATAGAGAAGTTATTTTATTTATTTTTAATGCATGATAAATTTATAATGTATGTGATATATTTAAAGGGATTTTTATAATATTTTTTTTGGAGAAAATACCCTTTTTTTTTAAAGGAAAGTTTATATTTAATTTATAAATTTTCATATTTTTTTGCATATGAAATATTTAATGCATAGGAGAAATTTTGGAGTTTCGGAAATTTATTTGATATATGGATTTATTTGAAAATATGACTTTCAGTATTTAATCTTGGACTTTTAATGATCTTTATTTTTTACAAATTGCACAAAAATGCAAAAAGATCTTTTGTAATGCACTTTGTGAGTTTTGGATACAAATGCACATATTTGTAATTTTTTATTTTGGACTTTTACCATTTTTGTTCTTTTATTATAATAAAAGAAAATTTTGTCCATTTGATTTTTAAATTTTATTAACAGCCAAGTTTCTCAAAATATATCAAAACTCCATATATAAATGAAGAGCATAAATTTACAAGAATTTGCATACTTATTTAGGATTTTTGGACTTCAAGTTAACATAAAGCTTGGAAAATTATTACCAAGTTTCTTGTTATCACGTAGCACATGAAATCTACAATACATATCATTAACATAAAGCTTTGGTGGTTGAGCTCTATATTGGTTGGTAATCCTATAATCATTTCTAACAACTTCAGTTACGTTCGTCTAGATTGTAATTGATACTTTTTAACGTTGCAAATTATCGAGCTGTTGATATTCGAGTCGACTTACATCACATCGAGTTTAATTTGTGATCGGAGAAACGAGTGATTCAAAATTGAATCTGACGCAAACTCTTGATAAAAAATTACTAATTAAAACATAAGTTGAAGATTGAGCAAAATTTGAGATGCACATTTCTCCGGCCACAAATCAAATTTGACATGGTGAAAATAGACTTGAATATGTGCAATTTGATGACTTCTGACGATAAAGAAACTAATTACAGTTCCGACGAGCATAGCCGAAGTTTGTAGGAAAAAAATACTAATCATACTGAATATTTTATTTATAGCAACTTCGACTACGCTCGTCGGAACTGTAACTAGTTTTTTTGTCGTCGCAAGTCATCGAGCTGCAAATATTCGAGTCTATTTTCATCGCGTTGAGTTTGATTTATGGTTGGAAGAGTGTGTATTTAAAATTTGGCTTCATCTTCAACTCATGTCTTAATTAATATTTTTTATCACGAGTTTGCGCTAGAATCAAATTTTGAATCGCTCGTTTGTCCAGTCACAAATCAATCTCGACGCGATGGAAGTAAACTCGTATATCTACACCTCGATGGTTTGCGACGATATTAAAATACTAATTACTATTCCGATGAGCGTAACTAAATTTGCTACAAAAAAATTACCTAAATATAAACCAGCACCGTCCATTTGACTTTTTACAAAAAGGTCGATCCAACTCCGGCATTTTCAAAAGGTTTGTGTTTACTACTTCAGTCTTTTCGATTTTTCGAACTTTTAGAACAATTTTTTTCTATTTATAATTTATTTATTAAATTTCTAATTTCAAGAAGAAGAAGAAAAAAATCGCAATATTACCGTGGTTTGGTTTCTTCAACTCCTCGTCATTTCCACTTTCCAGCACAGCGATTAGATAGAGACCAAAACATGATTGCAGTAAAACAGGCCACAATCATATCAGCTTCATATACTATATATATTTCTTCAATAAAAGACAAAAGATACGATTCTTTATGCCAGTTGTTCATCACGGTCACTGGAATCTGAAATTGAAACTAAAAAGAAATTCAGAATTTCAGATTGAGCATGATTAAATAAGCACTAATCCCACTTACCACTGAGCATTAATTTTTTTTTCTAGATTAGTTATTTTAGTACTAGTGGTGCACTGGTGCCAGTGGTCCCGTCATTTACTTTATCATAATAAGTAATAACTGATTGTACTGTGAAAAATGGTTAATTGGGGAAATATAAAATATTTTCTTTTCTCTGTCTGATTACTTCAACCTGTAATCTAATTAAGATTCATTTTATACACATATAGAGAGAGAGTTACAAAATTTAAATGTTACTTCAAATCATTAAATTTGATATCATATTGAAATTTGGTTGATGATCAAATTTATATATTTTTTAACCTTTTTATTTATAAAAATATGTATAGTGATTAATTTTAAATATTCTGAAATATATTTTCATGATCTACTAGATTTAGATCTAAATATATGGTAAAATAAAATAAACGCCTGATGTTTGTTTTTTAATTATCATACTTTTCTAACCTATTTTTTGTTTTTTTAGAATTGAAAGAATACATATGATTAAATTATATCTAACATGTTATTTGTAATTTTCAAGTATGGTTTCTAATGTGATTATTTTCAAATATGATGACAGATACTTCCATATGTTAGATGTAAACACTTGGCAAAAATATATATACATCGAATGTAGATTTCAATTTTAGCTTTGTTAGATATATACACTAATTATTTTAGAATAATAATAAGAATTGTGCACTTTAAATTTTCAATTGATGACTAATTTGAGCAACAAAAAAGCATCGTGTTGTGATGTTATGAATTTGTGAAAGAACTTGTGCAGCGAAGAATGGTGATGTTTTTTATTTGTGGAGTTGCAACAAACCTATTGTTTTTGTTTTCTGATTAACTTCTTTATTTTTTTGTGCTAGTGATATTAATTCTGAAAACTTAAATACTGTACAAAATTATCTGCATAATAAAGTCATAGATTTGAAACATATTTTATTTAATATGATTAATAAAGTCGGTATCATTATTAATATATTGGTATTATATGTACATGTAATTATATAATTATTTATGTATATAATTAGTTTACAAATAATTTATTAATTTAAAGATAATGTGTTTAATTAAATAATAATTGTATATTTTAATTATTTGTCTAGTGCATCTACATACAGCTCTAAACAAATAATTTGTTTCACAAACCAAAACAATTCTATTCATATATTGCTTATATGTACAATCATGTATTATCAAAATAAATTGCTAGCAATTAATACAAATCTCTACTTTTTTGGGGTTGGGAAAATAATAGAGTTAGATCAGTGTTTTAAAAAGTTGAATACACTGGACGGACTTAGGAGGTACCGTCAAGCAGATTAATCATTGTGCGATCGATTAATAGAATTTTTACAAACGATTTATGGTTCATATTTTAATATATAAAAATATTACTAGTTCAATAAAAACAAAATTACTAGCATGTTTAACAATATAATATTAACTAATTTAATCTAAAAAATAGTAAATAAAATTTTAAATGTATGAATCATAATATTTTAGTAATTTTTAAAAGTATTATTCACATATTTATTATATTAATCAATTTGAAAGAAAAAATTTGACTAATGGCAGTCAATTAACTGCTTTGTCAAATGATTAATCATATTTTGTGGTCGACTAATTATTTATTATTCGCATAATATGAATATACACTATGCGTGATTGTTTATTCATCAACGACGACTAATCGAATGATTAAGCTGCCGATTTTTAAAAATACTGGGTTAAGGTTAAATACTTAGATATATAATTTGTCTTTTGCCATGTCTGACAGGAATATTAGGAACCTCATTGTTTTTTTATTATGGTGAAATGTTTTCTCTGGATTTTAGCCACTAAAAGCTTCAACTTCTAAACAGATGTACCAACAAAGGCTAATTAATAGTGCGGATGACGCCAGTAAAGAGCTGACGATAAAGATTTTTTTTTTAAAGAACCAACAAAGGTTAGTACTAATTAAGAATCTTACCTTAACCTTGACAGTGCCAAAGAAAGAAATATTTGTTACATGGTACCATCAAAGAACTAAAAATAATATACCAATGCTATAGCAAGGTATCACTTCTATATCAACCCCATTCCTCCAAGGAAGTTGTTCTTCAGCCGCGCAGCAGTTACGGACGGCTCAAATTTTCTGCACTGTAGACTACGAACGGTCCAGATTTGATTTAGAGGAGTCTGATATTATAAAATTTAGCTTGCACGAATCTTGATGCAAATTAAATGTTGAAGTTTGATGCACAATACGCAAAGTGTTTTTGTTGCGCGTTAGAAGATCTCATTCCTTCCCCCAGTCCCACCTCATTATCTCTCACATGGTAGTTCAACTGTTGCATTCCTTCTGAGATCAATAGAGGCCCCAATCCAAATGGTTAGACCCCAATTTCTCTTGTTTTCTTTTGGGTAGTTTATCTTTCTTATTTTATCTCTCATCTTTCTTGAGGGTAATGTGATAAATGATGACAAGAAAGCTTCCTTTTTTTTGGTCGGAACTGATGGTTTAGTAGGTAAAATGTTTCTATTACATTTTCTTACCGTCTCTTCCCTTCATTTTGCTTGACAAATGTAGCTTTGAGGAGTTTTGAGTAGCCAAATTTTGAAGAGGTGGTATACTGGTATGGCTACCGTTGAAGAGACAGATCCTAGAGAAAAGGGAAAAAATACATCATTAGTCATTGAAGGTACTTTTTTTTAATCTCTAATCCGGTCTTCAATTGGAACAATACTTGAAACTGTTACATTTTCTTTGCTCTTTTATTACGTTGCTCCTCTCTTTCTTGCATACATTGTAACAAGAAGCTTGCGTATATTATGATAAAATGTAGCTAATTGGTATATTGAACTGATAGAGTTCCAGCAGTACAACATTGTAGTTTTGGTGGTTTAGTTTATTTCAAAAAATCATTACTTCTTTGCAGATGAAACCAATGATTGTCCAATTGAGGAAGTTCGATTGACAGTACCAATTACTGACGACCCGACTATACCCGCACTGACATTTCGAACATGGGTGCTTGGCTTCATTTCTTGTGTTGCTCTCGCATTTTCGAACCAATTCTTCGGGTACCGGCAAAATGCACTTTACATCTCCTCCATCTCAGCCCAAATTGTCACTCTTCCAATCGGCAAGCTCATGGCCAAGTACCTTCCTACAAAACCCATCAAAATTACAGGAACAAAGTGGTCTTTTTCACTGAATCCCGGGCCGTTCAACCTCAAGGAGCATGTATTGATTACCATTTTCGCAAATTCAGGCTCCAATTCGGTTTATGCAGTTAATATCATCACAATTGTCAAGGCATTTTATCGTCGGCAGTTGCATCCTGTTGCGGCAATGATGCTAACTCAAACCACACAGGTAATTCTGTAAGCACTAGTTTAGTAAGTTCTACTACCAGTTTACCAATGGCCTGAATCAGAAATTGACGTCGAAGAAAAATATTCAAAAGTAAATCATACAAAAATAACATTTACTTTATGCCTCTCATCTTTCTTTCGAAGCTTCAATTTAAACAGTGTATTTATATTGTTAGGGAATGAAGTAATCTTGTAGATATATCCTTGTACACTTTTTATTTATGTTTTTATGATAAATTAGTAGGCCCTGTGTCTGCTCCTTCAAAAAAAAAAGTATATTTACGATATATTAATAGTCATAATTCATGAAAAAAAATCTGGAATGATCCATAGTGCAAAGAAACTTACTAAGATAAAAGAAGAAAATACATTTGTCACTGATTGCTTTTTATATACAAGAAATTTATTTCAATATTCTGACAAATAATTAGAGATAAAACATTTAAGAAAATATACCACTGTATTCAACAGTCAAATTTACAATCCAATCTGATCTAACGAATTAATCCAAGTTTAAACATGTAACCGTCCCGACGGACCCGACCACATATAATCCGATAAAACAGAGGGCTACAAACTTTTTGGTACAACTCTAGTACCAGCTTTAGCTAGCAGTAAAGTTGTCGCACAGTGATCAGAAAATCACGAGTTTGAATCGTAAAAACAATCTCTTGTTGAAATGCAAAAAGGTGTGAGTATAAAGACTTCAAAATAATCTAATTCTTCTTCGAACCTTGTGCAAGCGAGAAGTACGTACACATCCTCGCACAAGCGAGAAGTACGGACACCGGACTGTCCTTCTAACCCTAGTAACAACCTCGCTACTAAATATGTCCAAAGCTTCATAGACCCCCACCATATTTGTCGTGTTAATTTCTTTCAAAAAGTACATAAATAATTGCATTGTACTTCGCAATTGACACCTTATTAATCCATTGACTTAAGTAAACGGTTTTAGACTATTGATTTGAATCCAAGAGCGTAGAAATGTTGGGTTTTGGGTCTATATTATTATTTTTCTTAATTAATTAGGACTTGCGATTCGCGTGCTGCCTGCATCTCTGTATTACAATTTAATTGAGTGGGACCAATAGAGCAAGTTGTTTGTATCCTTGGTATTAAATCATTCAAACCATACTCAGATTGATTCGAAATTGCTCCATCCTGTATGATGCAAGATCCACATGGACATTTTGTAGTCCATTAAATGAAACGATTTAAGTTGTATTGAAAAAGGAAGCGTTTTATCTAAGGATTATTTAAGATGCATGAATCATGGATAGCCATTTGTTGTCTTTGTCAAGGAATCTCCTCTCTCTCTTTGAGTTTTATACACAGCCATACAGGATCACATGGTGTACCAACTTAGATTTAATTCAATTGTAATTGTTCTAACAATTTACTAAGTTACACTTGCACCTGGTCATAGTGCTCTTTTTTCTTTTCTTGTTTTTAAGATAATAGTCCTTATTGCTCAACCGCAGAGACTGAATGTGAATCTCAGTTATGGATGCATGCTAAAAAAACCTAATTAGCACACTTTTGTGAAAGTATTTCTTACCTAACATATTAAAATATTAAAGGACTGCATTAAACCAGAACAGAGATGCCAGATCTCCCAATTGGCCAATTGTATATAACTACAATTTATCCCTGACACTGACAGAACAGCGCCACCAAGGTCATGTGCAAATATTAAAAACATGTTTTGATGTTTTAATTTCTATACATTACTATTAGATAATAATTTGCTATTTTTCATAGCTTAAAGTATCAATATATTTTGTGATCTGTTAAATATCAGCTAATGGGCTATGGATGGGCTGGAATCTTTAGAAAGTTCCTTGTAGATTCTCCATACATGTGGTGGCCCAGTAACTTAGTCCAAGTTTCTCTTTTCAGGTTTGCTTGCTTTGTCTCTCATGTCTCAAATCAATTGATACTTTTTATTCACTCAAAAAAAAAGTTTGATACTTTTTATATATTTTGTCATGTATATGTACAAGACCTCACCATCCAAATATGTGGTACCAATACTGTACAATGAATTTTCTGCTTCTGTCAAAACAAAAAAAGGAAGAAAATAGTTTAATCTAAATTAGACAGATATGATGATTGAACTAAAAACGAGGCAGTGATTAGTAATATGTGAAATTGTTCTAAAAAATAATTTTAGTGAACAATATAGTAATTCAAATATATGTCAATGTATACAACAACAAGGCACACAATTGATTATGCACAAATTAATGCAGAACCACAATTGGCTGTGCAGCCATCTAAAAATTTATGATAGATGTTTGGGAGAATTTTCAAATATAACTTATGATGTTGCTAATGTGGTGTGTATTACTTGCATGTGTGCCAGAAGCTGATTTTAAACACATTGTAGTTTATATGAAAAATGACATTAATTATAGCAATGGAAATTGTAGTAACACATTTGATTATTTATATTATTTTTATTGATAGAGCATTGCATGAAGATGAGAAAAGACCAAAAGGAGGCATGACAAGGCTTCAGTTCTTCCTCATAGTTTTCATTACAAGCTTCGCATACTACGTCGTACCAAACTACCTCTTTCCTTCCATCTCTGCAATCTCATTCATTTGCCTGATATTCAAGAACTCGGTCACTGCACAACAAATCGGATCAGGTGTATATGGGCTCGGTATTGGATCCTTCGGTCTTGATTGGTCAACAGTGGCCGGGTTTCTCGGGAGCCCGTTAGCCACTCCCGGGTTCGCCATAATCAACATTATGGCTGGATTTTTCATAATCGTGTATATTATTCTACCAATTGCATATTGGACTAATGCTTATGACGCAAAAAAATTTCCAATTATTTCTTCCCATGTGTTTATGGGAAATGGGAATGCGTATGATGTCAGAAAAGTGCTTGATGAGAAGAGCTTTACATTTGATCAGAAGGGCTACGATGGTATAGGACAGATAAATTTGAGTGTCTTTTTTGTGCTAACATATGGTTTGAGCTTTGCAACACTGGCTGCTACTCTGTCACATGTTGCACTTTTTCATGGAAGGTAAATGTTTAATGAAACAAATTCTAGAAAAACATTGCATTGCCCCGTTTGTCAGGTTCAAATTACAAGTTTATATATTGACTAGCACCGATATGTGGTTATGTACAGATCAATGACATTAGGTTTTTTTATTTTTTCGGTTGTTGAATGTTGACCTTCTAATTTTTCTATTGAAAAATGTACACAAAATTAATTGGACCTGTGATATATGTACATGATGAACAAGCTGTTCCAATTGATAACATACATCATATACAATTTCAAAAAAAAATAGTCCATGGTATTTTACTATTTTCTGACTGACATGCACAACTATCCAGGGTTTAGAAAAAGAACCTGTTAAACTGTAATTACTCACATTTTTATCACAGAACAATATGGAGACAAACAAAATCCACGCTAAAAGATCAAGTTGGTGACATCCATACTCGACTGATGAAGAAGAACTACAAGGCAGTGCCAGAATGGTGGTTTCAAGTGATGCTTGTAGGTGTAATTGGCCTCTCTGTATTGTCATGTGAAGGCTTTGGCAAGCAACTGCAGTTACCATACTGGGGTGTTTTACTCGCAGCTGGACTTGCTTTTCTCTTCACACTCCCGATCGGCATTATAGCGGCGCAGACAAATCAAGTTGGTTTTTTCTCTATTAATTAAACATTAAAAAAGAAACCAATAACATTTTCTTTAAGTTGCTAACATTTTCAATTTTCTATTGTATCAGGGGCCAGGGTTGAATGTGATAACAGAACTAATAATAGGGTATATATATCCTGGAAGACCACTCGCAAATGTTGCATTCAAAACATATGGTTATGTAAGCATGTCACAAGCAATTATGTTCCTCGCGGATTTTAAACTAGGCCACTACATGAAGATTCCTCCCCGCTCCATGTTTGTCGTCCAGGTCAGCTCACTCAAGTAGTTTGAGTTCATAATTATTTACAAAATACATGAAAAACTTCTCAACTGGCTGCTAATGGCTGTTAATACCTTTTAAAGAAACTTGTAAGAAAAGAGAGTTTGTTAGATTGGTTATTATTGATGCTTCAGTACTAATACAATCAGATCTATCGTACCACCTATAATTAAATTCTGAGTTGGCAAGAAATTGGATCTACCCTGTATGAGAATAGTGTACGACATAGCATACATACGGCACAAGCTCACCGGTACAACATTAATATATGGTATCTGAGAAATAATAACTCAAGATGCTAACAAATTTCTTTCGGCAGTGTATTGAGAAAGAGCAAACCAGCTTATGAGAGTTTTATTCACACAAGACAAGTGTTTTCTAACTAATTATAGCAATGACAACTCATTAGATGAATTTTCTATACATCTAATCCACAGTTAGTAGGCACAACTGTTGCCTCTTCGGTGTATTTCAGCACGTCATGGTGGCTACTCGAGACAGTTGATGGCATATGTGACCAGACAAAAGCACTGGCCGAAGGGAGCCCGTGGACTTGCCCGAGTGATGATGTCTTTTACAATGCTTCCATTATATGGGGAGTGGTGGGTCCACTTCGGATGTTCGGCCGACTCGGTCTCTATGCCAAGATGAATTACTTCTTCTTAGCTGGTCTACTTGCACCACTCCCTGTGTGGATTTTGTCTGCTCTTTATCCTGACAAGAAGTGGATCAAGCTCATCAACATGCCCATTATAATAGGTATCAATGCACGGGTTATTGTAACAGTTCGTAAATTAGGGGCGGATTCAGGATTTTCGTCAGGGAAGGACAAGATTTATAAATTTTTTTCAGGGGAAGGCAAAATAATATAGATTTTCAATATACATGGTTATTTAGCAAAAAAAATTGACAAATCGCACAAATACACTAAAAAATTTTGTAATTTTTTTTTCCGGAGGGGGGGGGCACTTGCCCCCCCTGGAGCTACATGGGTCCGCCCCTGTTGTAAATATCCATTTTGTTACTAATTAGCATTCCAATTTTTGTGTAGTTAATTACTAATGCAACATAACCAATAGTAGCTTGTCTGTTTACATGCTATTACCAGTTAGCTCAAAATCAAAAGTCGAACTAACAAAATAGAGGCTTCAGTACTGAGTAGTTTTGTCAAAAACAATATGTACAGGTGCCACAGGAAGTATGCCGCCAGCTAGATCGGTCAACTATTTGATGTGGGGCCTAGTAGGTGTAGTCTTCAACTTCTACGTGTACCGTAGATACAAGAGATGGTGGGCTCGCCACAACTATGTGTTGTCAGCCGGTCTAGATGCCGGTGTGGCATTCATGGCTATAGTTGCCTATGTGACACTACAGGGACAAAATATAGAAGGGGTTAACTGGTGGGGCCTAGAACTCGACGACCATTGTCAACTGGCGAAATGCCCGACCGCACCGGGAATCAAAGTCAATAATGTTTGCCCAATATTTACATAACAGGTTACAGCATGTATGTCTAATTTGTCTAAGATATTAGATTGTATTAAACACATTGTTAAAGAGGATGACAGTTCTACTACAATTAAATTATATAATTTAGGAGATTTATATTTTCTTAAAGAAGGAGAAGATAGTTAAATTGCTTGTCTACTAGGCCTTTTAATAGTCCGATACCAGATATAACTAAGCTCCTTTCAAAATATGTTGAAAAGCTTTTGTGCAACCAGAAAAATTACACGTACCAGTACAGGTAACAATGAAGCAGAGGAATGGTATATGTTATTGATTTCAAATCAAAAAGAAAAACAAGGAACTGAGAATGGACACTCATCGCTCCTGGGCTTTTACGGGCTCGTATTGGGCCTATAAAATATCTATTTGAAGAAGAAGTGGGAACGCATGGACTTGTGAGAGGCTTTATCACCACGTATTTAATTTGCATATTACATTACAAAATTGAAGTTGCTGTCAATTAAATGCTCCTTGACTGTTTAACTTCCGACATTTTCATTTTGAAAAAATTGTCAGATATTCTCCAGGAACGATCAAACTAATGGCACAGATGGAACAAACTTGAAAAAAAAATGTGTTAGTTGTTGCATTTTTTCCTCCATTGTACAAGGAAAAAATTAACTTAGAAGGTTATATACTTATATACTATTCTTTGTAGGGGTATAAGTGCGGTGTAGTCGCCATCTTGAAAAATGACATAATGGAATAAATTTTTATATCATGACTTGCCACTTGGTAGTTGGTATCAATAAATGCACCAGGTATTCTCAAGAATCTTTCATACAATATGTAACTAAAAAGTTTTTAAACATATGCATATAGTTATTACTTTTTTAATTTTTTGATAAATATTATTTTTTTACTTAAAACCCATAAGGGAGTTTACAATATACAATTAAACTGCGTTAAATTATTCATCCGTTTTGTTAGATCTAGTGGCGTCTGAATCCTCTAAATTTAAGGAACCCTTTAAAGAACTATTAAAGCGAATAAATTGTGAAGTAACACACCAAACTACCGCAGCTAAATTTAAAAACTTGACAAAAGCATCAGAAAGTAAAACCGAATCACCACTAATTACCAGAAACATTAAATATCAAAACCACAGTATAATTTTTCACATATACCTCACAAATCGTTGCCTTCTTGCATCCACGTTATAAAAATAAAATAAAAAACTTCGCAAACAGCTTCAAGTCGCAAAAGTAGCAATATGAACACACGAACAGTTACATTTCATAATGTCGCATTAGATCAGAACTCCTGACAAGTTTGGATTCCTAGGCGCCTACGTGGCGCATGACCCAGCACGCAAGCAAGCGTGGCTACTCGCGAAATGCAGAGCGCCTCGCCTCAGCTGACGTATCTCTCTCTCTCTTGTCCTTCTACCAAATGCTCTGATAACGTGTTCAGAGATGATCCTTTTTCTCTCCCAAGGCAAATTAAAAAAAACAATATTTTTCTCTTAATTACTAAAATGGGCAGGCTGCCGACTTCTCTGATTCTCTCTCTTCGATTTTTTTAACAATTTTTGGAACTTGTGAGTTGCTGCTCCCTCGTGTGATTCAAATTTTCTTTTTGATATCTCTAGCAGGTTGTTGTTGCATTGGTGCAATCCTCTCAGGCCTAGAAAGCTATTGATTTATGATTTATATTTTATAGCTTGACTTAGAAGCTCTTTACATCTGATTTTGGGTTTTTTCTTTCTTGTTCATTTCATTGAAAATCAGCTTTTTATCTGACTGCCACTAAAATATTCATGTAAACATTTTTAACTATTTTTTAATCCGTGGTACCACTTGTATCGTAAAATATGAGCCTACGGAGTACAGACCTACTACTAGATAAAATAATAATGAAAAGACCTTTTCAACATACAGCCGTTACATCAGAGATGCCCACTTTCTGAAAAATAAACAAATTAAAACCCAAAAGAGAAGTATAGAATCCTAAGAGGGTAAACAACGGATTCCCGTCACCGGAGGGTGAGCGTAAGATAAAGGTAGAAATAAAGAATCATGGGAAGGAGAGAGAGGCAAGTAGGGGTGGGACCGTGGGAGAGAAGGGATAATGGCAAACAACACATCCACAATTTAGTCAACAAAACCTACAAAATTAAACGCACGCAAATTTACTTTGCTCGGTCTTTGCGAGTAAAGAATCTGTTATTAGCTGTTAAACCGTGATTAGTTTTAGTTCACGGTTGTTTACGTGATAATGAGTACGTGGGAGCTTGATGTAGTGGCAACTTGCGACTGGCGAGATCGAGTAATGTAAAAAGTCGTAGAAGTTGAGAGTGAGGAAGAAGGAGAGGTACGGAGTGCGTGTGACTCGCCGGCGCCGTCTATTGCACCCAGGCTTTTGTTTCTTTTTTTTTTTTTAATACAGCTTTTGTTTCTTTTTTCCTCCCAATTGTTTGTTTATGTGTCCCTCGTGTATCACCATCTCAGTGTGAATATTTTGTAGAAAATGCTCTGTGCACAAATCTGGCACCCAGTATGGACAGAGTACTGCACAGGCTCCAGTAATATTAAAAAGTTGTACGATTTTATTTAAGCAAGGCAAAAACTTGAGTGAAAGAAAAATATATTGGATACTTTTTTATATCTAATCGATTGATTTATTGAAATTGACGAAAATTAATTTACTTTAGCTATGCTACTTTTTTTAATGAATTATTTTTCACCAATTTCGATGAATTGAATGGTTCAGATAAATCAGAGTATTCATGCATCCATCTTTTGGTGTACCCAATTTTTTTTCTTTAAGAAATTATGCTAGTTTCAAAGAGTTATTATTCATTCAACTTCTGTCAAAATTCAACACAGTTCTTAGTAGGATTAAATGAACGACCAAACAGAAAATAATTACTGATTCTTAATAAATTTATAACGTTTTAAGGAAAAGCGAATAAAAGAAATTTACAGCAGACCATGAGGAAGATCCACAACGGAAAATAAATTTGAAACCTTTTTAAGGAGAATTAATGAATTAAAAAAGAAATCGGGATTACAATACCTTTTTTTTATGCCTTCCTTTATTTTTTGTCTGTCTTTTTTTGTATTTTTGATAAAAAAAATTGGAATCCTGGAGAATGAACTCTGGGTACCCATAACATTAATAATCTGAGATATTCCACTGGTTTCCCTTTCCACTATTTTAAAATTTCTCGTATATTATTTTAGCAGATTATCAATGTCCACTAATCACATTTTTAGACAAAAAGAGCAACAACCAATTACTCTATTCCCTCCACTTGGCACAAAAAGGAACCTGGTGCTGCGCGGAACGATGTAACGCAGCATCTGGAACGTCTGATTTTCACTGATTGCAGCAAGATTCGTATCAAAGTATAAATGCCCCTGATTTTCATCGCTGATGTTCGATCGCGAAATTGACGATCGATCCAGACCGCGCTACAGCAAATTCGGATCCGCAAATACCTTCAACGTCAACTTAGAACAAAAGAGGCACCAAATTCAACAGGTTGCTGCAACTATTTACAGCACATGTTTCAGAAAATAAATATCAATTTGTATTTATCCGTAACTCGCCTTATGACTCAAGTGGGCAAGCATCTGCAAAAGCGAGATTATGAAATTACTTGCACAAGCAAAAATTGTGGTAATTTAAAAAAAATTATACTTTTTGTACTATTTCCACTGTAAAATGAGATTTTTTTTTTTGAATGAGTGTGACTATGATGTTCCGTTAGTACACAATTACTTGTGTTTTGCATTTATATTTCGAATTTCAAAGTCCACATGTACGATTCAAACTTTTAAACATGATCTCTATATTGAAATTTCCATGGAAATCGAATTTTGTATTTTTTTCAAACTTTTTTGCTATTTTTTAAAATAGATATCAGATGATCCAAAAAATATTTCTATCTATCTAAAAGTAAAAAAACAAAAAATCAAAAATTCAATTTCCAAAAATATTTCAATATGAAAATCGTATTCAACGATTTGAATCGTTTGTTTGAACTTTGAAATTCAAGATATGAATGCGAAGCACAAAATATTGTGTACTGCACGAAACATCGTATCCATACTCTTTTTCAATATAATAAAATCAAATTATATAAAATATGGTTGAACATCATGTGGAAGATCTAAGATTCAAACTAGATAAAATATTATTTTGATATTTAAACCTGATAAGTGTGATCTCTATCTATCTTAAGATAAAATAGTGTTGTACTTAGCAATTTTGAATTGACAATATGTAAAACAACATGTAATTTAACAAGTTTGTTGTAAGAAAATGTGTGCAGGTACACGAGGCAATGTAAGGCATAGCAAGACAATGAAAGTCAATGCAATTTGGAGATTTGAAGCTCTACGATCTTGATACATGGAATCATAGGATTACACATTACTTAGCTCTAGTTGAAAATCAAAGCAATTTGAAGATTCGATATATTGATTACACATTAGTTAGCTCTAGTTGAAAATTGGCTAAGTAAGAGAAAAATTTTCTGAGATGACTGTCACTAGGGTTGTGTTCCGAACGATATATCAATTTGGTATCAATTAGGTTAACAATACATCGATTATGTCTATCGATATACTGTGTGACATAGGTATTTTGTTTTGTACACGTTATTTAAGTGTTGATCTCTTTCTATACTTTCAAAGAAAATAACTCACACTCATTCTAGCATTCAAGAGAGCTTCAAACACATTTAGCCTTCTCTATTCCACTAGAATTTAAACTATTAGTGATTGTTTTGACTTGAGTAGCTTGATTCTAAGTGTCGAGATTTTGTGAAAAGACACTGCGAGTATCAGTCTCATTCTTTGATTATTGAGTGATCATTTTTAGTAAACACTTTCTTTAGTGAATTTAAGATTAAGATGTGAAAACGAAGTACCCATGAATATAGGCAAATTCAACGGTCGAATCACATTACATCTTATGTCATTTGATTCTCTCTCTTTCTATCTCTTTATTATCTGATTTGCATTTTGTGTGTCATTTTATTTGCAAGAACTGAGGCAAATTGAATTGTGAACAAATTGAAATATTTACGATGATTTTTTATTATTTGTGTTTTTCATATAGATACTGAGCTTAGTCCTAATTTCCAACAAAAAGAACTTAAATTATCATCACTGAAAATCATAATGTTTATTGAAATTATCGTTAATTATGGCTCAAAAATATTCTTCGTTTATTTTATTTACAAATTATAATTTACATAGATCCTCCGAATAACAATGCATAAGAAAACAAATTTAGTTTCAAACTTGGCTACTAAATTCTATGGCCTATATCCCTAGAAACATGACATCCAGTGAGAATATAAATATGTAATGCAGTTGAGTTTAGTTTAGTTTAGTTTAGTCAACAATTGAAAGAATCTAATCAACTCAAACATACCGCGGCAATTGTGGGCCCAAGAGACTGGTCCACCGTACCCCACCTGAGCCGGTTGTTCCCACTTCCCAATTGGCCACTTAACACAAGCACCGGCGGTCCCGTCACCCGTGGACCTGGAGTCGTCGAATCGGGAGCGATATGTAATGTGGGCCTCACCGGAGAAATTTCGGCAAGATGGTTTGTGGTTGGTGTACTTGGTTCACAGAACCGCGGGTGTGTCGCGTGTCGTTTTCTCGCTTTACCGTGTACGTGGTACATGATACACTGCTGCTAAATGCGAATGAACCAGTCGCTGTATCACACGTAGCAAGTCGATCTCTAAGATCAGATCCATCATGTTCATTCAATTTTTCATAGTGCCGTACATACTGCCATGTGCAATCAAAACGCCAAGAGAGAGGGAACCAAATCCGTTATTTGTATAATTCATTTTTTTGTTTTCTGATTGTTTCGATCTAGATCATTTAAAATTTATATAACGGCTAAAATATTTGACTCTTGAATCAAATTACAGTCGTTCGTAACGATTGATCGATTTGTGGCGATCGAATCGAGACAAACAAAATCATACCTGCCACAAATACAAACAGCAGATTCGAATCCAAAAGAGAAATGATTGTCAATGTCCCCAATTAATAATGCATAGCCTTTTAGTTTCGTTTACTAAACTAAACATTTAACTCAATTTTCAAATGTTTCATCCATTAAAACAAAACTAAAACGCAACACATTTGTTATGTTTCATTTATTGCGTTGTTACGTTTAATATTCTACGAGTATAGAATTCTTATAATTGCAAAGAATCATGGGTTAAAAGAGAATCTTAGCCGACTCTTCTCTATCCTCATTTTCTCTTCGTTCCTCGTTCTCTCACTGATAATGTCTCTCTTTCTCTTTGGCACTCTTTCTTAGTCATCGTCAGTTGTTTTCTAGTCATTGTCTGTATGGATGTTTCAATGTTATAATAGATTACCGTTTTTAACATTTATAACGTTTTTTTGCAGCTTCAAATGAAATGAAAATTAAATGTCTCGAACGTTTAACTGTCTAACTTTAAAGTAACGTTCAGCGACACGAAAAATTCTTACTTTAAATTAACGAAAAATTTAACGCAAATTACTATGTTAATGATTTTTTAAAACGAAAGGTAGACACTACAACCAGTTTGTGTATATGTTTGGTTCCTTTGACACTCCTAATAATGCATATGTTAGTTCCATCGAAGGAGATTACACTTTTACATGATTTTCTTTTATTTTCTTTCTCTTGAGAAAAATCAATGGGTGAAGTTTAAGAGTAAATATAATGTCCATTTCTTAATCATCATTCTTACATGTCTTTCATCAGAAGATAAAAATAATTAATGATGTGTCTTGTCCACTTTGTCCACTCAACTGCATGTTTTTATATTTAGGTTTAAAATCTTTATATTTAAATTCGCAACAAAATTGCTGCAAATTTCTAATATGAAGACTTGAAGCATAATTGTTGCAAGTATTTATATTAGAACAATAAAATCTATATATTGTTATATGTAAGTCTTTATATTTAAATTTGCTGAAAACTTCATAAATTTTCTAATATAAGAACTTGCAGCAAAAAATCATGACTTGTAATAATATAAAGACTTTAGTCCTAAATATAATGACATGAAGGAAAGCTGATGGAGCACACAAAGCAGAGCGAAACTAGAGCTGACGCAAAAATTGCAAGTCTTTATATTAGAATAATAAAGTCTATATATTGTTGCATGCACGTCTTTATATTTAAATTTCCTGAAAAATAACTGCAATATTTATAGTATAAAGACTTGCAGCAAAAAAATAAAGACTTTAAGTAATATAAAGACTTCGGAACGACATGACGGATATAACACTTTTATTGCAAATTTGAATATAAAAAATTCGAACCTAAATATAATACAATAAAACAGACAGAAAGGAAATACTTCTAACGACACTAAAAGGAAACGATTAGACCGGTTGTTAGCATCAGCCGTAGATTAAAACCATTTATCTCACGCGTTAAGGAGCCGTCCGACCAACGGCGCTTGACAACGTAACGGCTTTGTTCCTCAAAAAAAAATATATATATATACACACTGCACTGTACATCCTGGCACGAATTTAACGTGTGTGAATTTGGGATATTATGTGACCACCATAATAATAATTAGGTTATGGTGAAAAAAATTATCGGCAAATTTTAGACACTTTGAGATTCTTAAGACAAACATCAGTATCTATTACTCAAAATAAGTAATATTTGTTGTATTAATAATAACATGTTAATAAATATGCAAATTGTCGGATACTTCGATAATAGCTATTCAGAATGACTTCTAAAAAGACAGGTTCAAGCTTTCGTGAAAAAACAAGTCATATAATAGATATCAGTAGAGTTCTAAAAAAACCCGTGGATCCGTCCGTTTCCGACTCGTATCCCATCCGTCTCGTGGCCCAGATCCGTCCCGATTCGTGGTTGGCGGATCCACGAATCTAGCACGGGTCGGGTAGGCCCAAAATCTTCAGACCCGTGCCCACCCTGACCCATGCTCGACCCGCCCCAGTACTCGACTCGTGGAACCGTGCAGAAATTTTTTTTAAATTAAAAAATTCGAAAAAAATTCGAAAAATGGACGGATCCAAACCCGATCCGTCCGGATTTATCACAGGTCGGTTTGAGGGTTTTGGGTTCGGATCCATGGAGACCCGCCCCGTTGGACCCCTGAACCCGTTGTATCCGTGGATCCGTGAATCCGGACGGGTCGGATCCACGGATACCCGACTCGGCCGTACGTAGAACACTAGATATCAGGGGATTCAAATATCTCTATATGTCAAAAAAAAGTTAATAAATATTCGTGTCACTCAACAATATGAAAATTGACATTTAATCTAGTAATAAAAAAGGCACGCGCATAAAAGATAACATCTTTGATAACCAGTTGGCTTTCAATTTTCCTTGCAATAAGTAGCGGCAGGTTCAGGGAATTAATAAACATGGGCACAAATTAAAAATAATTATCAAATTTAAAATATCAAAGTTGAATTAAAAGCTTAAGACTCCACTGAACCGAGCTAATGTTAGCCACATTTCCAAGCAAATGTTTTTAATTTGAACTGTCTAAAGTAATCAAATTGATTATGATTTCATGAAAATGTAATTAAATTTTGTAATAAATATTTTCCAACAAATGTAACTTTTTTTGAAATTTTGGTTAATTTTCCCAAATTTAACCAATTGAATAGATGATATACTTTTGTTTTGGAATTTTTTAAATTAAATGCGTGCTTGGAGATTTCTACATTTTTAAGAAAAGAAAACTGGCATCACATTCAATATAAGAAGGAATCTATTTGAAAATTGTACTTATTTATTCTAGGTTTGGTGTATATATTTATTTTACTTTGGGAGTACAACATATTTAATGTACAATGGAACAAAATAAATGAAAAACTTGGTTATAATGCTTCAAAAATTGATTTTTTTTTTTTTTATAAACATCAAAGAAGTGAGAACTAAATTTAGGAGTGTAATGGCATGCAGATTATCCACTCTGTTCCTGGTCTGTATTCGAAATTTATCCATTATGTTCCATGGTACAGAATTGAGTAATTTTACGATTTACATGTCCTCCAAATTCAACTGATTTTCTACTCATCTGATAAAATAGTAAAAAGTTCATTTTTTTTATTTCTAAGTAGATTTTAGTATGAACAATATTTTCAACAGTACGAATCGTCCATTTATATTTTGAAATTCAAGATATGATCATAAATACAGTAAAGTTCTGTGCTTATATAAGTATCATAACCTAATTCTATATATGTATATTTATTAATAAATGTTAACTTTATTTTATATTTTTTAATTATCCACTTTTAATTGTTTGATGTGAATTTGATTTTTGAATTTTAACAGTCGTCAAACATTCATATTCGTATTAACTTGACGAATTGTGGATACGAATATTATTTCAGCAATATTGTTTTCTTTGTTTCACCTCTTGAAGTATTGGTTGCACGTGATATTTTTCTTTATTAAGGTCATGTTCATATTTTTCCAATCTTTCGTTATGCAGATGAAAAAATAAAAATCTATTGAAAATAATTTAGTGTTTTTTCAAAAATCTATTGAAAATAATTTAGTGTTTTTTCACGTGCATAGTGGCAGATGGAAAAATTCAAACCTGCTTTGTTGTCAAGAGGCAAAATTTTATGCAAAAGATGAATTTAAAAATAAATAAAATATTAAAAAAGAGCTCCCATACATACAATTTTTACATTAAGAAAGGTGTATTATATCACCATCTTCTTTCAGGGAGGGGAGTTATATGAGGCCAGGGCAGCTGGCTCTTCTGATTTTTTTTTGCAAAATAATTTTATTATTTATATAATTTATTAATTTTTCTTGCAAAATATTTATGTAAATTTAAAAATGTGCATCATTTTGCTCTTCTAAAAAAAATAATAGATCTTGTCCATCTCTAATTAAAATTCTGAATCCATTCCTGTCTTCTTTCAAAATTTGATGGAGTTATTTCGGAAGAAAAATGCTAAATATCATTGAAATTAAGTAGGAGAACTACATAAAAATGTGGAATTATCTTCTTTTTCACCAAATTGGTGGAAGAGCTCCTCTTCCGGAGAAGATCCAAAAATCCTACATATTGCAACTTTTTATATATTATAACTTTTGTTCAGATGTGGATTTTTTTTTCTTCTAACATTAATGTCAAATACCAATGAAATAGAGTGAAGAAACTTCTTCAAAAATAAATTGTCTTCTATCTAATTTTCAAAGTAAGAGCTGATAGCAAATGCACCCTAAATCTCCGAATCATTATTTTTATATTTCTACCGTTTAACTTTAATGGCATGCAAATTTTATCCAAAGAGATGAATATTTTAAATTTTGATTTTTTTTGAAATAACTTAGTTAAAGAAAACAAATGTGAAGCAAGGATTTAATTCAACGCAACACAACAGAAAATCAACACGAAATGTCGCACGTATATGGCTATATCATATAATAATTTTCTACCGGGCACACTGAAAACACCGGTCCCACACCTGTGAACCACCCGACACTGAACCTTTTTCCCATCTAAATTAAATCACGGAACGGAAAAAAAAAATCACAACAAAAAGAGAAATTCTCTCTGTAAGAAAACAAGAAAACAAATCAACACACTGCACGAGATATCACACGAGCGCGCGCACACCACACCACACCACAGATCACACAAAGCAACGAATTGAATCGCCGTCGCGCCTCGTTATTACTCGCGCAATTAATCAAACCTAAATCGCATTTAAACGATTCATTAATCCCTCCACCCCTGTCTCCCCTTCTCCCACACCGCTATTTATACATCCCTCCTTATACCTTCCTTTCCCCATCCCCTCCCTCCCTTCCTTTTCTCTCTCAATCCAGAACCTTCTCAGATCTCTCTCTCTCTCTCTCTCTCTCTCGCCATACTCTCTCCATGGCAGCACTAGATACACTCTTCCTCTCTAATGGAACTTCATCTCCTTCTCCCATCCAAGACTCGCCTCAGAAAGAGACTCGATTTCGTGGCGTGAGAAAGAGGCCATGGGGAAGGTTCGCTGCTGAGATCAGAGATCCCTGGAAGAAGACGCGCAAATGGCTCGGCACCTTCGACACGGCTGAGGAAGCGGCACGGGCGTATGATGAAGCGGCTCGTAGCTTGCGTGGGCCCAAGGCTAAGACGAACTTCTCCTGGCCTGAGGTGACAACTGACACGGTTGCTAGTGCTCCGTCTGGAACTGAGCAGCAGGGTTTAATCTGGGGGATGTACACGTGGCGGCCAGTTGTGATTCCACATGGCGTGGATCTGGTACTGAGACCTCCTGGATCGAACATGGAGGAGAGTAGAAAGAGGTGCAAGGTTCTTCCATTCGATCTGAACCTACCTCCTCCGTTGATCTGACATCTTACAGTTGAGATGGTCTGATCTTATCTGATCGTTGAGGTGTTTGTTTTAGATCCTTTTTCGACGAAGCGTGAAGCTTTGTTCTTTTAATTAATTAGGAAATTATGTTGTCTAGTTCTCTCTCTTGAAGGAGGTGTTGTTTGAAGGGGTTTTGTAAGCTCCTTTTGTACAGTTTAAATTAAAATTAGGTTGAGATCCTAGTAATGAGGTTTATATAATCTACTCAGGCTGCTACTATTCAATGAATAAATTTATCTGAGACATTTCATCCCCTTCTTGCTTATTCCTACTACTACTGTTTTCTACACTTGTCTTGGTCTAATTGCTTTTGTTGAATATTAACCACACAATAGATAAACCTAAAATACTTTCTACTTCTCTGTGAAAATATAATTACTGAAATTGGTAATTTAAAGGAAAAGGACAGACGCCTTTTGTAGGTGAACTAAAGAAGCGTATGTTCTTGTAGAAATGATATTTTTATCGAATGCACAAAAAATGATTTGTTTTGGTTGGTGATATAAAATCTTGATCTGATTTTCCAACAAAAAATCTTGAAACTGGTATTGAAGTAAAGTCATAAAAATTGATATCAATGTATTTGTTTTCATAAAATATTATTAAAGCTACATGTTCAATATTGCGACGCTTGCTTGTCTCAATGTCTGCTTTGATAGGTTTCAGTAGTGATGGCTTTATTTAATGTTGAACGCAAGTAGGTCGCGCTCGCATGCTCATTTTCAAGAAACTAATCTTTATCCTTTTTTACGAGATTTTCGAGATGTGTGTGAGAAGTGAATTGACGAAACTGCCCTTCGACATGCGCAATTAGTGGGAGCTTGATGGGATTTATTGACAGGATTGATCAGTCCTTTGTTTTCTGCGGCTCCAACATGTCTCTCTTTCTGTGACCGTGTTTCATTATAAACCTTGACCGCCACATCTTTTGCGTTTCCAATTTTCTCTTTTTTTTTTTCTCATATGTTACATTCAAAAGCTTATATTTTATAAAAAAAAACTTGAATAGTTTAGCTATTTTTCTTTATTTTTGGTCCAACAAATAAAAAATAGGACTATTCAAATAAGGGAAAACTTGCATAATATGTCGGAGTATCTAGTGTAACTCTAATTACTAATATATAATAATTTTACATTTTCAATTGAAATGTGCACAATTGTATACCAACGGATATCAATAGTTCGAATTTTTATTGCATACTTGAAAATACACGTGATTTCGTCATTATTAATATTTTTCCTATATAAAAAAACAGTTTCGTCACTATTTATGTTTTTCTGTAAAAAAAATGGAACAATAAAAACACTGTTCACTTAAATAATGAAAACACTATTCTTTAACAATGTAAATTCTATAATATCAAGACATGAGACAATGATATATTGTAAATTACAACACGAGCGCCTGTTAAGTTGCTACAGAACTAACATACAGTTTTTTGGTAAGTTCAAATTTTACTACAGATAGCTGAAAAAGTATGAATCAAGATCCCGACCTCTTATATATAAAAATAACTATTTTTCTTTTAGTAATTTTTTTACTAACTTTCAAATACCTGATTGTATTATTGTATATGTGTTGACAAATAAGATTTAAATATGTTCTCCTGTTTAAGAAACAAACAAATTGTAAGATGAGCTCATCTTCATTCCTCTAATTCAAAAAAGATGCAAACCAGTTATCTTTTCAAAAGATAAAGATCCATCACACGTTATTTCTTCAGACGGAGAAATATCTAATGGCAGTTCGGTTATTTATATTACAATCTTGCCTTTTTTGGTATTATGGCGGCGTCGCCACTCGCCACCAGCGAAAAGTATACTTGAGAAAAAGCCAAAAAGTAAAGAGAAAAATTATATATTATTTCTTTTAGAAACCAGAGAAAAGATAAATACTCCCAAAAACCAGTAAGAAGTAAGCCGCCGTATATACTAAATGGAGAGTCGCTATCTCTGGAATTCTAGATGTAGAATCCGGAATATGAAAAGGCTCAAAACCAAGAATTCGTATCCTCGGAAATAAATTACTGATCGTCTTCTGATTCTCAACATTGCCTTAGCGAATTACTTTGTTCGCACAATATTTGCTATAGTGTCGCTATAGTGCTCAGTGCTCGCTTACAAAAACTGTTCATTTTTATCTGAAAACGACTGATCATATTCTATGAAATACACTGTTAATCACTTAATCAAGAAGAAAAGGTGGGTGGGATAGACCAATGTACTAATTGATTGTGAACAAAGAAAATATGAAGTATTAGTTTTTAGTTAATTAATGTGATCGTTATTAAATTACTTAATTTTATCTGATTTTTAGAATGTCAGCAGGAACTTAGTTAATTACTTTTCACTCTTCTACTGAGGATGTATAATGCGAATTTGAAGAATAAAGAATAAAGATTGTGATTTATTAAAATAGTTCATCAAACAATATTTATTTATCTTACTAGTCTCGTAATTATATCAAATTTTTTTATTACTAACCAAATTAAATAAGAAATTCCGATATTATCCAAAGTACGTGCAAAATAAACCATATGATTTGTTTGTTAATTGAACAAATCGTTCCATTTATTTTTCACATTATCTCATTTTGAAATCATTTGATATTAGAGTTTAACATGTTCAATTGAAAGTTGACAAGAAAGTGCTAACACGAGTCCATATTCTATGAACTATGAAGTACACTGTAAATAACTAATCAAGAAGAAAAGGTGTGTGGAAATTACTAAATTAGTCCTTCGAGTCTCGTCTCCGTGCAAAAATAATAGTTTTTTACACCCCAGCAATTAGAAAATTGGTTAGAATTATTATAAGCACTTTTATCTCATTGCTTTAGATTGCGTTCCTGCCAAAAAGTTAGACTCTTAAATATTTTATTTAAAAAAATACTCGAACGCTTTTCCTCAACTCTGAAATTCAGCTTTGAAAAAAGGATTACATTATTAGTTTGTTAATGAATAATGTTAATTATATTAGAATTTCTTTATTATTTTATCGAATGGTTGGAAAATTTATTATTCTAACGATTTATAAACGTTCAATTTAACGAACTTTCTCCTCATTCGATAAAATAGTAAAAGAAATTAAAAGAATGTAAAATTTGATCTCCAAATGATTTTAGTAGGAAAAATATTTTCAACGGTCCCGATTAATTATTTGCACTTTGTATTTCGAGATACGTGTCTAAAGTTTGTAGTTTGATACTTATAAAATATTTTAACACAACTAATGAAATGGATATTTATGCGTATAAAAAAATAATAATCAAATTGCTAGGATATCGATTTACTTAATGAAACTAAATTAATTTGGAAGTAAAAATATAGAGAAACTAAATTAGCGCATATGCAACTGTGACTTATGAGTTAAAAAATGTCATTTAGAGATGCACATACATTAAATTTACGAGCTATATATAACCTTTAAGATTTTGTCTATATTTTTTTAACTATTACTTATGTTGTTCAATTATATTGAAAGGGGAAGGGGGAGAAAATTGATTTGTCATCTTGCACCTTAGTTTTATCATCATAGGTAGTTGTTTTAAATTCGTGCCGCTTCGTTTCAAATACAATTTGGTACGGTCAATATTCTATTATATTTATCGTGTCGTTTTGTGTTGTGCCAAAAAATGGAAGGAATTGGAACGGAACAGTTAAGACACGACACGTTTAGAGATGTCGTGTCTAAACGTGCCGTGTCTTAATCATACCATGCCTAAACGTGTCGTATCTTAACCGTGTCGTGCCTAATCGTGACGTGTTGCTTCGGCACGATGTGCTTTATTCGTGCCGAAAATAATAATAAAAAACTAAAAATAGAAAAAAAAATTACAAGAACAAAAAAAATCTGAAAAAAGTTCGACGCTAGTGTTGTCCTTGACAGTTGGCACTACGTTAGAGGTTGAACTAATTTGGAATTCTCGCTGGAAAAATTCAAAAAAATTTGAACATTCGTGCCTATTTGTGCCTACCCGAGGCGTCGTGTCGTGCCTAAATGTGTCGTGTCTCGACGTGTTCTCGTGTCGTGCCGTGTCTCTCCTCGTAAATGTTCTGTGTCGTGCTGTGCCCTACAGTAGGAAATCTAAGCACGACACGCTTAAGACACGACACATGAACAGTACCGTGTCGTATCTCGTGTCGTGTCTTAACCGTGTGTCGTGTCGTTTTTAGACACGCGGATAAGAGTTTAACCAAATTTATTTTCTTGAAATGGGAGAGAAAAATAAAGTAACATTGTCTATCTATTTTGACCAAATTTATTTTCTTGAAATGGGAGATAACTCTTCTATTTATTTTAACCAAAATTATTTCCTTGAAATGGGAGAGAAAAATACAGTAACATTGTCTTTGATTATCCTCTTGTCTTTTTCATTCCTCCTTTTTCTTTAACTCGAAAGCACATCATTAACGTTTGTATGGTCTATAAAAAATAATTCTTGGTGATATCAATATAGTGAAAATAAAATTGTAAAAAATAATAATATTTTGGATGAGTGGTTCAAAAATGTTGTTTTTCGCTATCATTAGAGATGGAAGTTTTTTATAATTGTTGATTGGAATGGTGAAAAGATAGATAATAACAATGATAACGGTCGTGATGACTTTACATATTATAAATATAAATAACGATAATAATAATAACTACAATGTTAACAATAATTTGAAATAATAATAGAAAATTTTAACAATGTAGATTTTAAATAATAAAATAATTTTGAAATACCAAATAATTTTATGAATTGATAATATAACATAAAATAAAATAATCTTCTATTAGACTTATTTATTAAAATGTTACCACTGTTTGAATATTTTAATACACATTAGTAGCTCTGTCATTGTGGGGCCCGATGTTGAAGTGGGAGGAAAGGAAAGGTAGGTTGCTCAATTATTGAGAGCTTAGCTTTGGTTCAGGGAGTTTAGACCGGATCTTTACTTTTCTGACTTTTGTTGTACCTTTGTTATGGGTCTTCTGCAAAGTCATGCACCTATTTTTGCAATTTTTATCTTATTTGTTATTTACAAATTACAAGCGATTGTGATTGTTCTCGTTCTGGTTATTATTTGTTTATTCATTATTCAACTGAATTCACATCTCTTGAAATTGTCAAGCAGTAGTTAGTTTTCTGCATTTTCATCGCTGCTACAGCGACGAGACTATTCGTACATTATTTTTGCTACAGTACCAACGAATTAATAATATAACAGTGCTGTCCGCTGTCATTTTGAAACCTCGCATTATTCGGAAGTATACAGATTCTATTCAACTGTTCTGTTGTTAAAATGTAACTTGTAACTAACGTCTATATATATACCTTGGGTTGTGAGTTGTGACGCAAAATACGCGTAGTTTTAATTCTTATCCTTGACTGAGTCAATTTATCTAAAATCAGGTTGAAGGATTCCTTTGTTTCTAGCACCAAAAGTTAGTAAAGTTTAATTTTTATTTTATTTTACAAACTGCCCCATTTTCTGATGTGAACTTGGTAATACCGAGCTCCTCAGATTTATACATCTTTCAAATTTCAATTATACTTGTTTTCTGTTGAAAAAGTTCAAGTTTCATGCACTTGAATCGTTCTATTGATTTTATAGTTCTGCTTTGAAGTTCATAAGATATTTTAATCGTATAGAAAAATATTCAAAATGGTTTTTTATTAAAGGACTTCTTATTCAAAATGATAATTATGGGCGACATCAGCCTTTTTTCACAGAAAGATTTAAAATTTGAATGTAAATATATAAATATAGAGGGTTTCTTTGTAAACTGTTAATACAAATAAAACAATGGGAGAAGGTAAATAGCGAGCCGCTCATTCGCTGGGGAATACCCGACAGGAAAACCAATAAAAAATTGATTTATTTAAATTCCATAATTTATTCCATACTACTCTAGTACTCTTACCCGTTCCAGTCAAACCTGAAACGTGGACGCCAATTTTTACATTACATTAACAATTTATACCTCGGTAAGAATACCGCAAAGTCGCAAACCAACAAAGGCAAAGGATCAAAGCGGTGTTTTAAAAAGGGCAACGCGCTTCATCCTTCATGTTATTTAAAAATATAAAAAATTCAATAAAATAAAATTATTTATATATTTGAAAACATAATATTAACTAATTTAACTGAAGAAATAATAACGAAATATTAAAAGTATGAATTAATAATATTTTAGAAATTTTTGAAATGAGTATTCACATAAAAATAATATATAAATAATTAGTTTAATTTAACGACCAATTGACTAATTTAACTATATTTTGTAAACGACTAATTATTTTATCCGCCAAATATCATACATTATACATAATGATTTACTATCGCCAACTACGATTGGCCGTTTTTTAAAACACCGGGTACAAAGTACTAACTAGCTGGGCGTGGGACCCACGTGCCAGGTACAGGTCGTAGATAGAGATAGAGCAAGCAAGTAAACTCGAGTGTTCACGTGTAAGCGTGCAGAGACTAGAGAGAGAGGGAGCTCATTAGCTTCCTACACGTGGGGCCCACTGTTGGAGTGAGAGAGAGAGAGAAGAGGTACACGCAGACAGAAAACACATGCGCGTAGCATACCACGAATGCGGCAACGCGGGCGGCGCGGCGATGCAGTGTATCATGTGGAGGTACACGTGTCTGACATTGAGTAGCTCTAATGGATGTGGTCCCCACTGCTTGGTAGGATGTGGTTGCCCATTATGATAGCGCAAGAACAGAGGTCATAGTCACACTGTCTCTGAGGGGATTAAATGAGGCAGGTATGTATATGGTTGGTTATGTGGCGAGTCGTTGAATTAGGATCTCTTGTTGGATACTTGAATGTAGAGTTCTCAAAACCAGTGGCGGATGCAGAATTTTGATCAGGGGTAGGCACATTACATACAATATAAAAAATATAAATTTTATTCAACATGTTGATAAAAAAGAGTAGGTTGTACATATTAAAAAAAAAATTCAAACATAGATAAAATATAGTAATCTCTCTGTCATTATAATACTATTGACTAACACTTTATTGCGAAAAAATAAAGCTACTTGTTCTCTTCACTATTTCATCTATGTTGGGCAGCCAAATATTTCAGTAATCTAAAAGGAATAAGCATATATAAAGTGTGGGTTTCGTTATTTATTATCTAATTAATATAACTGGAAAAAACAAACAACAATCTAACACACTTGAAACATAATCAAATACATTAAAAAAATAAATGATTCTTTAGTACCTTCCATCAGGCAAGTATCGTCTGATCGTAAAGGAAATCTTTTGCTGCCTCAGCTTCTTAATTGCAATCTAGAGTTAAATAGGGAATGAGACACTAGTATCGCATAAGATATGCTGCATAAATAAACAATAATACAATATTAGCACTTATTCAACTGGAATTTCACTCAAATCGACACTTCAACTCAAATCAACAAGAAACAAGAAACAAGAGACGGTCCGTTGTGCCGTCCCAGTCAGGCAGTCAGCATCTCAGCGGCTGCCCGTCAGCACTCGACAGTCAGCAGTCAGTGACAGCGAGCGAACCACGGTCCACAGAGGCGAGACCATGAGAGGCACCAGCAGGCAGCAACGGCGGGCTGGCGGTGTCGCGATTGGACTGTGCACAGCAGCGGAGGAGGCAGAGGCACCAGCAGTGGCAGAGGAGGGAGGCACCAGCCACAAGCAGTGGCGACGTCGGCTCAGCGGCAGCGAGTGCTCGAGGGCTCGAGGGTCGAGGCAGACTGGCAGACTCTCCTGCTTTGGTCGAGACTCGAGATAGTTTGTTACTCTGTCAGACAGCAGCACCCGGCACAGATGCACAGGCGCACCACACACAGCGACGACGAGACAGTGTCGGCTGAGTGCCGAGTGCTGGCTGCTGCCTGCTGCAGTGCTGCTAGTGGGTTTCGTCGTTCGGGAATCGCCGAATCTGCTGCTAGGGTTCGGGAGTTGGCCAGTCGGGACAGATCACTAGACCAGAGAAGGGCGACTCGGGGCTGTGCTGCTAGGATTCGAGAATCATTTTTTTCTCTTTCGACTGTTGGGTTGTGCGCACGGGCCGCTGGGCTATTTTGAAAAAAAATTAACACAGGTCTGGCCTCCTCTAGGATGCTGGAAACAGATCAGGGTGGGCCTTTTTTATTTCTAGGGGTATGCACCTTATTAATAAATACTGGGCTACTGCTGAATTTCAAATTCCAGGGGTAGGCACTTGCCTACCCCTGGGCCATTCTAGATCCGCCCCTGCTCAAAATCGTGTCTACGTGTCTGAAAACGTCACGGAACGACACGGCACGGGACACGATACGGTACTGTTCACGTGCCGTGTCTTAAGCGTGTCGTGCCTTGGTTTCCTACTGTAGGACACGGCACGACACAGAACGTTTACGAGAAGAGACACGACACGGCACGGAACGACACGAGAACACGTCTAGACACGGTACATTTAGACACGACACAACACAGATAGACACGTCACGGCACAGATAGACACGGGTTGGCACGAATAGACACGGAAGTTCAAATTATTTTGAAATCTTTTGCATTTATTAATTATTCTATTTTAAACTTTACAAATTTAAAAAAATAAACGTTTAGACACGAGTCACGACATAGTTAAGACACAGTTAAGACACGACACATTTAGAGGCGGCACGTTTAGACACGACACGTTTAGACACGACACGTTAAGACACGACACGATTAGGCACGGAACGGTTAAGACACGACACATTTAGACACGCCGTGCCTAAACGTGCCGTGTCTTAACCGTACCGTTCCGATCCCTTCCAATTTTTGGCACGGCACGAAAATGCACGGTAAAAATAATAAAATACTAATAGTGTCGTGCCGTTCCGTGCCGTGCCAAGCCGTGTTTGGAACGGAACGGCACGAATTTAGAACACGACTTGGATGTTGCGTTGATAAAGAAAAAAAAGAAGATTAGAAATTAGAATGGTAACTCAAATGGGCCGCTTATATGGGCTTGAGAAGGCCCAAAAATAGTTGTCGCAGTCCAAGCCCATTTTAGAGATAAGATGAAATTTGCACTTCTTTTCTTTCTTTTGTGTTTCCATTTTCGCTCTTCCGGATTCCATGACGAATGCTTGTAGTTTGTTGACATTTTTAATTCGGATACCAAGGTAGTAAGATGTACGCAACTTGCGACAAATCATAGAAGAGTGGCGCTTTGACTAACTAACTACATGGTAACATGGATATATTCTTTCCACGTTCTTGGAATTTTCTTTGCTTAGTTACTGGAAAAAGGTTAAGGCACGTTAGTAGCTGACCTGACCCAATAATTGCTACAACTAGAACCATACATGGTGAGAATGAGGGAAGAAGAAGAAGAAAAGGAGGGGAGAGGTACATGGAAGCATGCGGCGTTTCACGTGGTAACCACCATCGCCACGCCGGCAGCATATGCGCCGTTGCCCTTTGCGCTTGCTTCTCTTGGCTGGCCTATTGGTTTTCATTTATTTTTATGTTACTCAGCTCAATTGCTTCTTATGTGTAATTGACATATATGCTATCCCCTGTACTGTCAAATTAACATATATGCTGTCACACAAGTAAAGAGTGTCAGTGTGTCACTTAACTTTCACCAGTATAGATGTGACTCTTGACATGTTGAATTGTATTGTTCTGATTCATAGTATCCATGATATTAAGAGAAAGTTACCGGAGTAAAATAGCAGTTCAAATGGAGAATTCATTTTCTCCCTTGCGCTGGATTATACTATCAGGTGTTTGCTGTTTGGTTGGAGGAACACTGACAACATGGTACTCTAGCTTGCTGATAGCATCACTTTGGAAATGGGATGGAAACAAGCACACTACATATCGTCTCCTTGCGAATAGTATTTTTGGTTAGTACATCTTCACAAAAATATGGAGTTAGTTTTTGTCAGAACAAGGAACTAAAAAGTAACTATAACAGAAGAATGCGGTACAGTGAAATTTTTATACACTTGAACATCCATGTATTGTATATTACTGTATAGTGCATCTAATAAATGTTTCTGTACCAAATATCTTTTTCGGCTCTCCTAACTTCTCATTTTTAAACTAAAATTTATTTCCCTTCACCATGGTAATGTCTCTTTTAAAATTTGAAGGGCCTCGGGGATATTGGTTTATAGCTTTATTTCAGCAACTGGCATCAGTCGGCAATAACATTACAATCCAAATTGCTGCTGGAAGCAGTCTCAAGGTACCTGTAACCTTCAGAAATTTATCTCCCTTCCAAATTTTCAAATAAGAAAAGAGTTCGAATTAGCACCAAATTAATATATCTCTGAACTGCCTTACACGAAAATTAATTTGGCAGGCAGTGTACAAGTACTACCAATATGACGCCAAATTGACTCTGCAGGACTTCATTATTTTTTTCGGTGTTTTTGAGTTGGTTTTGTCACAATTTCCTGATATCCATTCACTCAGGTGGTTCAATGGCATATGCACCTTTAGTACTGTTGGATTTGCTGCAACTGCGACTGGTGTCACCATTTATGATGGTAATTTGTTTTTTCTTCTTAAACAACCACCAGTTGATTAGCGTTCATAAGTGATTTTTTTTTCTTTTGTGTGTTTTTTGTTTATTTTTTCATTTAAATCTTAAATTGTACAAATACTTATTAATGCTGTGAATTGTTGATGATGACAAGTACTGGCATTTTTGTTTCTTTCAGGAAAGAATACAGACCGAAGTTCAGTTAATTACAGTTTGCAAGGTACATCTACTGGTAAGATCTTCAAAGCATTTAGCGCGCTAGGTACCATCGCCTTTTCATTTGGAGATGCCATTCTTCCCGAAATCCAGGTTTTGAATTTGTACTCCATTGTTATTTATTACCAATTGAATACCTTTGATTAAATCAGTGATTCTGGAACAGAGAGCTAGGATTTGGATCCTTTCTCATCATAATCACCACTGAAATATTACAGAGCGATAACATACCAGATTAAGTTTACTTGGTGGATTCCGTCTGTTTGTATTGAACATTGAATTATGTGAACTCAGTTAAGCAGTCATAAGGTAAATTAGTTCAACTATCATTCACAAATCACAATTTAGGATTATCTTACTAACAATTTAGGATTATCTTACAACTACAAGAAGTTTGTAAACCTATAATGATCCAGTAAGATGCATTCTCATACATTTGTGTTTTCATATGCAGAGTACTATTAGAGAACCAGCAAAGAAGAACATGTACAAGGGAGTGTCAGGTGCATATAGCATTATTATTGCTAGTTATTGGACTCTGGCTTTTTCGGGTTATTGGGCTTTTGGATCACAGGTTCAACCATATATCTTGTCCTCTCTTACTGTTCCAGGATGGACTGTTGTTATGGCAAATTTATTTGCAGTCGTTCAAATTTCAGGTTGCTTTCAGGTACCAAGCATTTCCATTTTGTGCTTTGCTTTTTTCTGGGTTCTACTGTTGGATATCTTATATTATATATATAGAGTAATTTTTTTAAGTTAGCTGGCATAATATCTAAAAGAAAAATGTTTCAACGATATGCTTCATTGATACCTCATTGATATGCACATCGCTATGTATATTAAACATTTTGTTATACATGTTAAGCGTATCAACATTTACTTCTTTAATTTAACATGCATAACAACTAATCTATCATGCATAACTATTTTTCATTACAAAATAGCATGAATAGAGACTCGTATAACATGTGTAACAACTCGTGTAATATGCATAGCGATGCGCGTATCGATGAGCGTATCTGTATATCAGCTCCCTATCCACAAACTTCTTAAATGGAATAACTACTTTACAAATTCTCCAAAATGATTAAAATAAGATTAAATCCATTTATGATAAAACAGTTTAACAATTAGAAAGACACTTTTTCGCATCTAGCTCAGCCTCCTCCATGATTTTCTCATTACCCTCATCTAATCTGAAAATATTCTTGGGTTTTATTCTTTCCAAGAACCCAACATCTAACACCCAACACACAACAAACACTTCTATTTCCACCAAGTGTTGATTACATTCTGATGCAAAAATGACCTTATTATTATAAGTTGATAGAATAACTTTCATATATGTAACTTTTAGTTTAACAACTATACATGACATTTGAGGTTTTTTATTAGTTAATTGCAGCAAATAGCACTATAATTTACATTCATTTTCACTAGATCACAAATTAAAGATCTTTCATTTCCATACAAAACAATGCAAGATAGATATCTAATGGTTACAACATTTTGATGTTCACCTTCTTCAGATATACTCCAGACCAACATATGCATTGTTTGAAGAAAGTGTTCACTGGCAACAAAAGGGGTACAAAATGTACTTTTTGAGACTTATTTACACATCAGCCTACATCATCATAATAACTCTAATTTCAGCTGCGATGCCATTTTTCGGAGATTTTGTAGCCATTTGTGGTGCAATAGGGTTCACCCCATTGGATTTCGTTTTTCCTGCTTTGGCCTTCTTAATGGCTGGAAAAATGCCAAAAAACCATAGTTCATGTCTCCTTGTTAGAGTTGCCAACATTTTCATAGCAGTACTATTCTCTCTTGTTGCGATTTTGGGTTCTGTTGGTGCAGTTAGATCAATTGTGCTTGATGTCAAGACGTATAAGTTCTTTCATGATATGTGATAAAAGTTTTATTGATCTATTTTTTTCTTTTGGGATAATCAAAGTACAAAAGAACATGAAAATAAAAGCAGGATCCAGTTCATTTGTTCACAGCCTTTCACTGAGCTGAATTTTGTAATTTGCTTGGATAAATGATTGAAAGGAGAAAATTCATCTTCCTCTTTTGTGATGCTTGTCTGTTATACTTCTTCAATAGAAGAATTGTTCTCTTTTAATTTTTGCTTGGCGGAATTCGGTGTTTTCAATAGGAATTGTGATATATTTTTCATTTTTAGAGTATTCTAACTATAGTCAAATAAGTTAAGTTCACATTTCGTCCAATATAGATTAGTTTTTTTTCTTTGAAAAATTGTGGACAGTTTACATTTTCCAAGCAAAAAAAGAAAAAGAAAAGAAAACTGGATTGAACAAAATCGAGTCAAATTTATAAACAATCAAATCATTATCCTTTCTTTTATGTTATTATTCTTAAAGCAATAATTAAGTTATTTACCGTAATATTTTGAGTTACTTGGAAAAAGATAAAACACATGTGTTATATAAAAGTTGTTCTTTTTTAAGAAAAAAAGAAAAACGATACCATGTAGCCCAGAGAAGCGGATTCTCTGCCGCGCAGCAGTAACGGACGCTCAAGATTCTCTGTGATGTAGATTACGGACGGCTCAGATTTGATTCAGGAGGAGTCTGATATTATAAAATTTAACTTGCACGAATCTCGATGCAAATCAACAGCTGATATTTATCTTTCCGTAGCCCCGGGGCGGATCCAATGAGGAGCATGCTCAGGCACTAAAAAAACAGCTTTTATATAACACATATGTTTTATCTTTTCCAAAAAAATATTACGATTTATTTCTATGACCTATATAAATTGTGTTTGGGCTTATTGAGTTTGCCTCTTAATAATCGCAATATGAATCAAATTTTGGACTTTCTAATTTTTTTTGGGTTGCTACAGTTGAAAATTCGCTGAAATAAAACTCTCCTGGGAGAGAAGCATAGATCTTGGAGAAATGTACTACAGCAACAAATTACTGAAACACAAATTTAATTGTGTATATTTATGTGATGTATTCTATATATACTCCTTAAATGTATATTACTTATTGTAAATTTATTTGAATTGTATGAATATTTAATATTATGTTTAAAATATTATTTAAATATGACCTAATCCACGCCACTGATGGAAGCTGATCTTCTACCGCGCAGCACCGACGAACGGCCCAGATTTTTTGCGCTGTTAGCTACGGACGGTCCAGATTTGATTCAGGAAGAGTTTGATATTATAAAGTTTAGATTGCATGAATCTCGATGCAAATAAAAAACTGAGATTTGTTGCGCAGCACGCACAGTGTCGGTGCTGCACGTTAGAAGATCTCGTTCCGCCACTGATCCAGCCCAACGGCCCCAACCTTATAGTAGAAATTGTTGAGGAAGTAAAGGCCCAATTAAATAAAAAAACAATTAATTGACTGACCCAACAAAACTGGTAAGTAATAAATTGCTTTGTTTCGGCTAAACGGTCTTTTATTAACCATAGGAAAAGGATCCCGCTCGACAATATATCAGTATTATATATTTATATGTTAGGTCTGAACCGTCGAATTAAAAATCAACGGTAGACCATCACGATTCAAAAAAAGATTGTTAATCTGTAATTCAACGATGCAGATTACATATGAGCAGCGTATCGTTTTCGCTAAACAATCCCATCTCCCTCTCCATTGTTTCTTCTTTTAGTTAATGAAACGATTACGTGCTAAATGCCAGCCCTGACTCGACCTCTCTTCCGACCATCATCAATTACCTCCACCTTTCGACAATCTCTAAAAAAATGAACTAGAAGGAAGAATAGCTGTGACTAGGACGATAAGGTGAGTATTTCGATTCAAGCGTTCTTTTGGCAAGAGGGTACCAGTCGGTTTGGCAAATCGCTCAATAATCGGATCGTGAGCTTCCCCTTCCCATAGAACTTTCAAATTATGGTAGCAACAATGACTCATTGTTGTCGCTGGCAGCAGGTCCTAATTCGGTACTTTACAAACAAGGGGTTTGGTTCGGTTGGGATGGGGTGAGGTTGGCCTCGGCATTTTGTATTGTTTTTTTTTTTAATCAATGTTCTTTTATTTTCTTAAATCATTTAAGAAATAGGTCACAGGGGGATATTTTTAGTTGATATCTTCTTTTTGTTGGATTTTGTGCATGAATGTTTATCTCAAATGCATATCCTATCTCTTTTTCTTTTGGAAATTAATGAACTAACATTGGATCTTTGTTTACCTATCTTCTATTCATAGCGGAAGAAAGATGCATACACAGCCAAAGAAGAGAACTGTTGTAGAAAATGTAGGTGACGGTGGTATTGGCCCGGGCCTAGCTGCTGCCATAGCTAATGAAGAGGACCTGGTATGTCTGATTCATTATTTGTAAATGAGTATCAATGTCCTCTATCCTCAAGGCAACAACTGGTGCTGAAGCACTGGCATTACCTGTGGTTTAACCTTATTTTTATGAGTGGTCTGTATAAATGGTAATTCAGTTATGATACATTTCCTAATTATCCTTGAAAAAAGTACCTGTTGTTTTTCCTAAAACTTGAAGTGTATAATTCTTTAGGACGATTGCATTTAGGTTTTTGATTATATGCCTGGTTAAAGCTGCCTGGTGCAGTTAGTAAAGAAAATGCCCAGCCAAATGGCAGAATTCTGATCATGGATCTCTCTTCATGATAAATGTTTAGTTTTTTTTATTTATGTGAAATTTGAAGAAATAATATGTAAACACCCATTAAATAGCTAATGCCCTTTGTCAACATATATTTTCCTGCCATTTCTTCATATTATCTTTTGATATAAATATTTACTTTCGTACTCTTTTTTCTGTTTTAGTATTTTGTTTCAATAATCCAGAAGCACATTAACCTTTTAACCATAATGGCCGTAGGATACTAGCAATTTACTCATGATACCTCAGTACTGTGTTTCAATTGATGAGTGTGTATGCCTATTTCCCTTTTGTCATCCACTTCACAAAGAGATAAAACCTTGCACTGACCTGAAATTGTTAATAAAATTTCCTGCCATTTTATTTTCTCCTTGGATATAAACATTTATTTTCCTGCTCTTTTTTCTATTTTAGTATTTTATTCCAATAATCCAAAAGCACATTAACCTTTTAAGTTTTAACCATAATGGCCGAAGGATACTAGTAATTTATGCATTGATACCTCAGTTACTATGTTTCTATTGATGAGTGTTTATGCATATTCCCCTTTTGCCAGCGACTTCACAAAGAGATGGACCCTTGCACTAACCTGAAATTATAACAGTACCAACAAAAGCCGGCTAGTACTAACGTGATTGTAACATCTCACAGGGGCCAATAGTGAGGCATGTATTTGAGTTTGGCAAGCCTGAAGCCATCCTACTCCACCTACGCAACATTGTGAAAAAGAAGGAAGCCGAGATAGAAGAGTTGTGTAAGCTTCACTACGAAGAGTTCATTCTTGCAGTTGACGAACTGAAAGAGGTTTTGGCTGATGCCGACAATTTGAAAACACAATTGATTTTAGAAGATGCCAGGCTACACGAGACTGGTGACGCAGCACTTGCACCGATTGACGAGTTGACCGAGTTGTACTTGGTGAATAGGAATATTGATGATGCCATGTGTGCCTTGAAGGTACAACAAGTTTGTTGCCTGTATTGGAACTTTGTCAAGTTAGAAAATGGTTGGGTAGTATTATCAAAGTGCCCTTGTGAGGTGTGATTATATGATGTTTTGCTTTATAAAATGCTAGCCAGGGGTGTGCTAGTCAGCGCCATTACTAGTTATAACGTGTTGTCTTACATATAATTTTGGACTTGTAGATAGCCTTAATTGCAATCGGGCAACAAAAATAGCCTTAAGAGTTCCAGGATGGAGTGAAGTAGGATTTAGGAAATTAAAAAAAAAAAAAGATACCTTGACAAACTTAATTAATTTGGCCCTATCTTAATTGTATCATCAAATAATCAAATCAGCACCACTTCTACCTGATTGTTTGTAATCATAATGATGATCTGAATAAATTTTGATTCAATTTCAACACAATTCTTTTGGCCTATTTCTGGGTGAAATCGACTAACCAAGATTAAATTTTGACTCAAGTTTGAGTAGGCTATATTATATGGAAGCACTGTAAGGAGTCAAAGTTTGTAAATAAACATCTTGATTCTTGAGTACCATCCACTAGGCATTACAGAATCAGCACATAATTCTTTCAAAATTTGATAAAGTTGGTTCATTAGTTTACTATTCAAAATATAGATCATGCTTGATCAGGTTGGTTAGGTGTCTTTACAAAATTTGGTCCAGGGATTCCATTACAAATATCTAGTGTTGCTTTACCATTACAGATTTACAGTGCTTGCTTTTTTTTATAATCACAGGTATGTGTGCGTGTGGCCAGCTTGTGCCTTTCATGCAACCAAAATGTGTCTGAAGGCCGCTTCTACCCTGCATTGAACACCCTAGACCTTATTGAGAAAGACTACCTCCAATCTATACCTGTTAAAACATTCAGACGGGTCATCTCCAAGCAACTCCCAGCTATAAAGCTTTACATTGAAAAGAAAGTATGTGGTGAGTTCAATGACTGGCTAGTTCATATCAGAACCACCGCCAGGTTGATAGGGCAACTATCAATCCGCCAGACTGCCACATCGCGACAGCGTGATGAGGAGATGCGGTCCCGTCAGAGAGAGGCTGAGGAGCAGTCTCGCACTGGGTCCACTGCATTTAACGAGTATGTCTACTCCTTGGACTCAACTGAACAAGCTGAGGAGGATGCCGTATTGGATTTCAAACTAACTGCTGTGCATCGTGCATATCACATCTACTCATGCATGGGCATTGGTGAAAAGTTTCGTGAATACTACCACAAAAATCGGTTGATGCAACTTCAACTTGACCTGCAGGTGTCAACCATGCAACCTTTTCTAGAATCACACCAGCCTTTCCTTGCACAAGTTGCAGGTTTTTTTATTGTTGAGGCTCAGGTGTTGCAGTCAGCTGGTGGATTTCTAACAGAGGAGCAGGTTGAATCCACTTGGGACACGGCCATGGCAAAGATTACAGCCATCCTAGAGGATCAATTTGCTCGGCTGGACACAGCGAGTCATCTGTTACTCATAAAAGACTATGTGAGTCTCTTAGGTGCGACTTTGAAGCAATATGGCTACCGGGTTGGTCCTCTGATGGATATACTTGATAAGTCCCGGGATAAGTACCATGAATTACTTCTTACAGAGTGCAGGAAGCAAATTAGTGAGTTCCTTACTACTGATTCCTATGAGCAGATGACCCTGAGAAAGGAATATGAATATAACATGAATATGCTATCCTTCAATTTACAAGCTATGAATATGGTTCCGGATTTCCCATATGTGGCGCCCTTTTCTTCATCAGTACCAGATGTTTGCCGGGTCATAAGGTCCTTTATAGAAGACTCGGTTAGTTATTTGTCATATGGTGGGGGCTTTATCATGAGTTCCTATGAGGTTGTGAAGAAGTACCTCGACAAATTATTGATTGAAGTTTTAAACAATACTTTATTAAATACAATACATGGAGGTGCTTTTTCGGTGCCCCAAGCAATGCAAATCGGGTCTAATATTTCAGTTTTTGAACGGGCATGTGATTGTTTCTTTCTCTGGCAAGCGGGACAGCTTTGCGGTATCCCCAAACGGATTGTAGAGAGGCCACATTCAGGTTTGACTGCTAAGGCTGTGCTAAAGGCTGCACAAAATGTGGCATATAATAAACTCCTAGACCTTGTTAATGATGAATTAGACAGCATAATGGTACAGATGTCAAACATTAATTGGATAACAGAAGAGGTACCTGAACATGCAAATGACTACATGAATGAGGTTTTGGTATATCTCGACTCAATTGTGTCCGCTGCACAACAAATACTACCTCTAGAGGCACTTTACAAGGTCATAATTGGTGCACTTGGCCACGTCTCAGATTATATCATGGCGGCCTTTTTGAGTGACAATTTGAAACGGTTCACTGTCAGTGCCGTGTCTAGTATAGACATTGATTGGAAGTTGCTGGAATCTTTTGCTGAGGAGCGCTACCACAGTACAGGTGTTAGTGAAATTGGCAAGGAGACGACTTTTGCTGATTGCTTGGTGGAGGTGAGGCAATTGGTGAATCTATTGTTGAGTAACCAACCAGAAAATTTCATAAATCCAGTGATTAGGGTGAAGAACTACGGTGCGTTGGATCTTAAAAAGGTGTCAATTATTTGTGACAAGTATAAAGATGTACCTGGTCGGCTGTTTGGTAGCCTCTCAAATAGAAACACAAAACAGAGTGCGAGGAAGAAATCCATGGACGTTCTGAAGAAAAGGCTGAAGGATATGAGTTGATTTCCACCTCAGCTAGAGTTTATTTATTTTTGGGCTTGTTGGACTAGAGTTTTGTTTTCATCTTTTTTTTTTCCTTTTTTTGAGGGCTTGTTTTGTAAGAATAGGTGTATCTAGAGCTATCTAAAAATTATTTTATTTCTGTCATCATACCGGATCATATTTTGACTTGTAAGACCGGCAGATTTTGCATTTTTTAATACTAATAACATGGTACTCTCTTCATATGAAAACTTATGTTCAGGTCATTTCTTTTCGCCTTGTTGCAGAAACAATTTATCCCTGTATTGCTGCTCGTTGCTTTTGCAGATTGCAACACAGGATACATAAAAATCTTGAATGCATTTCCTTACCTAATTCTGAGACTCAAGTAATAGCCTCTTGAAACTAGTTCTCTTTAGTATTTGAATTTGACCCTTCTGACAATATTATGAGGTTACTATGAAGCTTGACGTACTGGTAACTAGTTCAGACTTCAGACGTTTGCTCTGATAATTAAACCAAAGCAATTTTGCGGTGTTCTTGCGGAGATTCAATTGATATATACTCGATACCGGCGCTGCCTAGTGCCTACTGTTCCAGTATTCGTCCAATAAATAGAAAATGTCTTTTTGATGTCGGTACAGAGCCTTTTTACACGTAGTTTTCAAGAACACAACTACACGTACATGCAAATTTGCGTTTATTATTGAAGTCGCAAAAATAAATCATGCAGACCTAAGATGTGTTCAAATTCTCACAAAAAATAACAAAGAAAAAGGATGTTGCTGCTACATGCCGCAAAACATTGTAAGCAAGTCAAACAAAACACATACTGCAAAACATTGTAAGCAATTCAAACAAAACACATACGCAAACAAGAGGGATTTTAAATTGCACATTGAATACTAATTTCCATCAAAATTCATATTCATACATGGCATTTGCTTAGTTGTACAACAAGAAATAAAAGGGGGTGGGGATAGGGGTAGAGGCACAACAGAACTGATCATATGTTGCCACAAAACTTTTCCAAATTACCTGAGGGACATAAAACTGCAATTAGTAAACCAAATAACAAGAATAATTCATCCATTTAAAAAAAATAACAAGACATCAATTCAAAATGAAATAAGAAAATAGACCTCTTCCTTTCTGTTCGCCATTTATAAATAGGCTTGTCTGTAGGAGATGTCATTTCTTCCACTTTAAGTTTACGAACACGCCCAGGTTTCTGTTTTAAACACAGATAATTGTGTGAAAGAGGTAGCATACTAGTCAGAGCACAATTGCATAGGCCTTATTTACACAGATCATAAACGTGTTTTGTGTACACCATAAAAATAAAATGCTGTTTTTTTTTCTCCCTTCAAATTCAACAAACATGGAATGATGTTATTCTCAAAATATAACAGAGACAAAAGAAACACCATCTGACATCTTGCTGCCGATAATGATAAGTTCATTATATCTACAGTTTAGAATACAACACTTCACAAATTAGAGTAAAATGTCTAATTGCAAAAACCTGCAACTCTTTCTGCAACGCCATTTCAGAGTACATTTTCTCCAACTTTCTCACTCTCTCTTTCCTCTCATTTAGCTCCTTGTATGATGAGTCCAGTTTCCTGAAGATCCCACAATACACCAAGCTTAGTTTTAAAGTTTCCAGCGATATTATATTTGGGCTAATCTTTAAAATACATTTCGGGCATTCGCTTACCTTTTTATATTGTCAGGGATAGATTCTAATCTGGGGAGCCTTTTATCTTGGTCAGCAGCTTTAGCTTTTATCTCTTTGGCCTCTTCCCTGACATCAACACGAAAAAGTTACTACCACAGGCATTTGCAATTCAATGATACAGCAGACTCATGAAATTATGCAATTTAATAATTAAATAATACCTATCTTCTGCAAAATAGACGTGCTTGTTCTGTGGTTGTCCATCTAGTACATGAAGTGCTGCACTTAATTTCTCAACTTTCTACAATGTAAAAAGCATCAAGTGAATGATGTTTTTGTCAGAAAAGTGACATAACAAGGTAAAATCACAGATATAGCATTCTAGCTAACCTTCTTTTCACTTTGAAGCTTCTGAAGAACATAGCCAATATCTTGAGTTTTCATCAGCAAAAGCTCCTCTTCTGTATACTTATTTGCTTCACTCCTGATAAATGCAAAAGATTAACAGAAACCCCACTGAGTACATAAAATTCAATTGAAAGCTCTAAAAAAGTTTCTCTGATCGATCAATTCATATCATATCCAATATATGACATTTCAATTTTCACACACAATATCTAACATGCCATTATCTATAGTATATATGTAAAGTATCTTTTTGAAAAGTAATCATAGGTAAAACAACAATTAGTAAGGTACCTGGGCTTATGAATTCCATCAGCATTCCTCGTATGAATCATCTTAAAATAGAACTCATCTGGATTCCTAAATGAAGCCTTCTCTCTTAATTTCTACAAATTTAAAAAGTAAAATCATAAAAACAATTAAGCCCTGCCACTAACTACCAAAGCACACCAACACCTTCACAATGAAGATTCCATTAAACTAATTAACAAAAAAAGATACATACTTTAAGGGTTTGTTCCTTCTTGTGAAAATTCTTAGCTCTCAAAACATAGTCTTTGTGCTTTTCTAGAAGCCCAAATTTCTTCCTCGATTCACTGTGAAGCAAACAGAAACCATCATACCAGCAGTCACAAGTTCAAAGCAATCACATAGATTAGTATGAAAAAATAAGAAACAACTGACGGCTGAGCTCGCTCCTTGTGGGCCCTTCGAGGTATAGCATTTCTCAGAGAAGACATTGTCGTGAAAAAAAGCTTAAACTAGAGCACCAATCCAGCAAATTAGAATTAGACCCTAAACAAACATAGATCAGACACATTCAGCACAAAACAATATATAAAAGCAGAGATTGGGGTTTAGGGTTTAGCGAAACACCCATAGAAGGAGGCGGGTAGAGAGAACAGACTTTCGTAGCAGTACCTGGAAATCAAATCAGGTCTTAGACGGAGTACGAATGAGAGGTAGAGGAGGGTGCCGAGTGAGGGAGACAGGGGCAGAGGTGGCGGCGCGTAGCAAGCGAGCGCTTATTGGTATTGCCAATGCCGTGATCGTGATCGTGATCGTGATCGTGTGGGAGTCTGAGAGAGATCGAGGAAACGAAATCCTCTGCTGCACGTTTTTCAGCAGAAGCTACGTCTTGATCGGAACCGTCGGATGTAAAATAAACGGTTCTGATTTAACAAATATAAAAATTCTATTGCAGTTAAGCAATCTTTAATCCGACGGCCAGATTAAAATGCAGCTGCACAAAAAAGTGCAGCAGAGATCGAGCCGGACGCTGGGGCGGTGGGGCCTGAGGTCTTGGGCTGGGGAGCCGATGACAAGTACAGGGCCCAGTAGCTGAGTTTGGGCTAGGCCCAAAATCAAATTAAGGTGGGCACTCTTGTAGACTTGTAGTCTTGTTGAATTTTAGTGGAAACCGGAAATCAATTACGCTAATTGCATATTTGCATAATTGCATTGCATCTCTTATGTTATAATCTATCTAATCTAATCTAATTTACTCATGTTCCGATATGGGCACTGTTTATTTTTACAGTAAAATGCTGTACTGGTCCTTAAAGCTTTTTAATGAATAATTTCCAGGTCGTATACTTTACTGTGTATCTTTCAAGAATGTGCTAAATGAAATTTATTTTATTAAGAAGTGGCCGTATACTTTTTTGATGGGATCTATGTTTGTTTAGGGTCTAATAAAACTTAATTCTTCTCTATTAAACAAAAATATAATTAACTCTCGATAATTGAAATTCATCTAATAGTAATTTAATTATTTTGGGGAAAAAACTCAGGTGATAATGTAATTCAACAACTTTGATATCAACTTACTATTTATCAAATAGTATGAGTTACTATTCACATTTAAGGTTGTAAATGAATCGAGTTTGAGTGAGCTGAATCAAACTCGAATTCGAGCTAGTCACAACTCGAGCTTGCTCAGCTCACATCATGGTAGTTCTGAGTTTTCTGAACCAACTCGGCCTGACTCATGACTCAATAGTTAGTTCAAAAATTCTAACGTAAAGCACAAAAGTATGTATAATTCAAACTTCTAAGTATTTATCAATTATAAAACATGTTTCAATACTAATGTTTGTCAAATAAGTGTAAATAACTTTCATTCTCATTTTTATATATTACAACTCGTGAATTGAATTGAACGACCATATGACAATTCGAACTCAAATTATGAGTCGAGTTGGTTCAGTTCAAATAACTCACGAATTACAAATTTTTTGTCCAACCCTCTTCACAGTACTAAATTTATCATTCAACTTATTTATGTAATTTATTTTATCATTCAGAATAAAGACTATTAATATTTGTATATAATTTGAGTAATGTACAAAATAAGTTGCATGATAAAGTCATCAACGTAAATGTTAATTCATTTAGCTTAAATAATAAAACTACTATCAATAAAGATATTTATATTCACATGCGAGAGGAACGAAGAGAATTTCTTCTAGCGGCATTGCCACGTCAGCTAAAGATGGGACCCACACATATAAAATACGACACTAGTGCCCATGATTGACTTTTCCATTACGCACAACTGCACAAGCACAAGCCAAGTAACCAACTTGTATTGCTTCATGTGATCTTTTCCATTTGATTTATGGTACAATCAAAGATAAAATATAACATAGAAGACGATTTCAGGCATATGCCCCTAAGAAACATCAGAATATCGCATCACAATATTATATTAGAAATAGATTGAATTGTCAATCTCTTTTATGAACTAAACAAAATTCAGTTAACTATAAAGGACTACGAGTCCATATCTGCTGTTATTACGAGGGAATAACAAGATTCTGTTATTTCGCTGGTGATCGTTCGATCTATACAGGCGATACAAATGAATTGTACGGATTCACTCTATTATATAAGTTATTTATTAAATAAAAAATGAACGATCAGATATGAAATAACATGAATAACAGCAGATATATGAAATCAAAAGATACTGGTTGTGTTATAGAAATTTGGGGGAAAAAAGCGAAGGAACTATGATTCATATACTATATGTCTATATATAGTATAGGGACCCGGATCTGCTGTAGCGCAGTATCGCGCTACAACAGATGAACGGTTCGGATCGACCGTCAATTTCGCGATCGACCGTCAGAGATGGAAATCAGGGAGCCTTTATATTTTAGCACAAATCTTGATGCAAATCAGTGAAAATCGGACGATTCTGATGCTGCGCTACACCGTCCCGTGCAGCACCAGATCCCATTCCATAGTATAGCATACAACTAAATGTCTGTAGTAGCTAGATAGGGGTGTTATTAGTGGTCATAGTTGAAATTTTCTATTTTTGTTCAATCACCTCATATTTAGGAGTGCTTGAATACATTCTATCTCAGTAACATTTTTAACTATATATTAATAATGTTAAACACTATCATGTAAAGTAGAAATATTTTCAAAGTAAAACTATGATGTTTCTGGGAATCTCAAGATTTCTTGCATTCTTAACTAAAGAAAACTTTTATTATCTTTTTTATCATTCTTAATAAATTTTTAATATCAAAATCTTGTACGAAATATTTTTTATTTTTAGAGTTTACAAATATTTGTTTTAAATTTTTAAAGTGACTTTATAATAATAATAAAATAATTAATGTTTATACATAAATATTATTCATTTTAAAAAATTCAAAACACATACTTTAAAAACTCTAAAAATGGCATATTTGCAGGGGCAGATGCAAAGTGTAACAGGCCGGCAAGTGGCCCCTCTGTACATTTTTTTTTGCAAAATAATTCTGTGTATTTGTACGATTTGTCAATTTTATTTTGCAAAATAACCATGTATATTTAAAAATATGTATTATTTTGCCCCCCCTCCGAATTTTTTTTATAGATTTTGCTCTCCTGACGGAAATCCTGAATCCGTCCCTGCATATTTGTGTTCTTTATGCTGTTCTCCCGAGTTGTGTAAATTAAAATATGCATGGGTGTAATCAAAACATATAATACTACAATTATATTGTACTCACATTTCAACAAATATATATAAATATGATAACGAGTATCATAAAATTGTAAAAATTGAAAATAAATCCGTCTTAACAGATGACGATAAAAACAGATAATGGACATTGGACAGATACAAAGATATGAAGACATTAATTAGGAGATTCACCATAAAATTGTACAAACAATTCCAATAAGTTCTTAAATTAATAAATAAATTTAAAATAAAAAATAACAAAAAATACATGCATATATTAGTTGATGTCGTACTAAATAACAAGTATAACAAAAATATAAAGGATTTCAACGAAAATGAAAAGAGAAAAGGTAAAAATGAGATACATAAAATGAAATTTTGTCAATTTTACAATATATGAAAATAAGAAGTTCATGGTATATTTTAAATTTTGTATTCTGATAATCCAACTATTCGTATTTGTGTCTGCAGTATTTTTTTATATAAGTACAAATAATTTATTTATAAATCTGAATATTTTTTTTACAAATAATATATAAATATGAATATAGACAAATGGAATAAATATTTGCTCCATATAACTAACTCTCTAGCAAGAAATAATCTAGGTGGGTACTGATTAGTAACAAAGGTTAGTTGATTAAGCTCTAACCTTTGAAGCATCTGGTGGGTAGTGCATGTTGGATTTTATAATCGTACGTGCCATATGGAACGCCATATGAAACGACAAGTTTATGGACTTACGTGTTATACAATTATATATTAATTATATGTCATTAATATCCATAATCAAGTGATCAATAAAGTATATTTACATATGGATATAAAGTGTTATAGGAAAGGACCCTTTAATGTGCAGAAATCATAGTCGGTAATTAGCAATTTATTGATGGACTGAATTGCAAAATTACCATGCATCTTTTCTAAAAGGCACCTGGTCCCCAAAGACAAGTCATCCTCTCTCTCTCAACAGAAAATTTACAGAAAAATTACTCTAAGTAATTAGAGAAAAGATTAAGGAAGAGGAGAGATCGTTGTAGAGCCTCTCCATCGGGTTTTACAAGGAGTTGCTGCGTAAGGGAAAAAGGGAACCAACGATCGTGACTTGCTCTTTTGAAAGATCCCGCTGCCACACCGAAGAGTGAAGAAGAGAACACAAGAGTAGCAAGAAGAGAAGGGCCGCACCGCTGTCCGGATACAAAAAAGCGTCAATTCCGAGAATTTCAAGGCATGGAACAAGGTTAGGCTTCCGCTCAAGTTTTCGGTTCTCTCTAGTGGTCCTAGGATTAATACTAAAAGTATTATCAATTGGTATCAGAGCAAACTTGATGAGAACCTTAAGGTTGTTCCATGAAAGGTCTGAAAATTCACTTTAAATTGACAAAATTCGATTTTTCTCGGTATTTTCAGATTTCAGGATTTTCTGTTAAATCTTGAATTCGTTAAAAGTTTTCAAAAGGATATATACATATTTTTGCATATTCTTAAAAGTCTCGAATTTTCGGATTTTTTGGTGAATTGTAAAGAATTTTTTGGAATTTATTTAGTGGTGATATTGAGGATTTATGGCAATTAATGCAGAAAACCTGATTCAGAAAGTTTCAGTTTTTCATTATATATCTTGATTATTTTCAAGTATTTTCGTGAAATTTTTCAGAGAAACAAGGTCTTTATTATATTCTCTGATGTTACTGAATTTTTGGTGATTTTACAAATTTTTTTGGGATTTTTAAAGGACTTTTTACAGAGTGTTATTTAATCTGGAAAAATACTGATAAATGGGTGATTTCAAAGGAAAATACGAATTAAAATTTATTTTTTTGAAAAATAAATTTTGGAAAAATTCTATAAAGTTTGGTAATCAGTCCATTAAGTATTTAACGCATTAATTGATGGTTTAATTACTTTATTAGACCAGAAATATCACCATTAAAATAAGAAATGCAATTTACGGTATTTAAATTGCATTAAAGTATGGTTAAATTATAGAATTTCAAAGGAAAAATTTTAGAAATTCTAAAAGGTCAGTAGATTAAGATTATAAGTATGGTATTAGTGTAAACTTAATTTACCAAAATCTTGATCTGTGCATCAAAAATTGAAAAAACAGACCCAACCGTTATATAACGGTTAGATACTGTTTGTAACAGTTTAGTGAAAAGTCGCGTATTTTGGCCAAAACAGATAAGAACTAGAACCAAACGTTATGTAATGGTTACAACCGTTATAACGGATTGAACTGTTCAGTACATAATTAACTAATTCTGAAAGGTTGTACTGTGAACCAAAATACCTGACCAATTATTTTAATAATTTAGTGGTCTGTTTAAGGAATAATTTTGAATCATAATAGAACTATTAAAGTATATATCTTAGTAAATAAATGATTATGATATCATCTCGCCAAAGTGAGCTCTCATATCAAATGATTATTTATTTTCTAATTTATAAAAGGTTATATATATGTTGTATGTAAGTACTGGATCAGCCCAAAGGAAGGACAGTACTTAGCTGAATCATATATATATGGTTAGTGGTAAATAAATGGTTGATAATTATAAGGTTAATATGTGATTAGTACATCGGCCCAAAGGAAGGTGACTAATTGACATATAAAGAATTATCATATTTTATTTACTACGCCTAATTGTTGGACAATATTAACTGACTCCAAAGAGCACTTAGTATTGAAAAATGATTAGAAGATGGAGTGTTCTGATTATGATTTAATTTTATTATTAAAGTCTAAGGTTTTAAATGCGTTGCTTGTTCTTTGAAATTTTTTCCAGCAAATATTGCTAGCATTAAGGATATTCCGACTCTCAATGGTTCTAACTATAAGGAATGGAAAGATCAATTGGAAATTGTTCTTGGTCTTGTTGATCTGGACATTGCATTACAGACAGACAAGCCAGCGAAACTAACTCCATACAGTACTGATGATAAAAAACTGGATATGTCCCGCTGATTAAGGTCAAATCGCATGTGTCTTAAGGTCATGCAAAAGACTATTCTTGAGGCTTTCATGAGAGACGTTTCTGACACCACTACAGCTAAGGAATTCTTAGCTGATATTGAGCAGAGATTTGTAAAGAATGAGAAAACCGAGATGGGTAATCTCTTAAAGAAATTCTGCTCAAAACAATATTCTGGTAATGGTAACATAAGGGAGTACATCCTTGAGATGACTCATATGGTTTCAAAGTTGAGGGCCATGAAACTGGACGTGTCAGATGACATGTTGGTTGTCATGATTCTTAACTCGTTACCTCCTAAGTTTGGACACTTTCTTGTGAGCTATAACTGTCAAAAGGAAAAATGGACAGTTAATGAGCTCATATCTCATTGTGTTCAAGAGGAGGAAAGGTTGAAGAATGAAACTGTAGAAAGTGCTAATGTTGCCACAACTTCTAAGAAAAAGAGGAATAAGAAACGCAAAGTTGCGGATAAGGTTAAGGATAAGGGACAAAAGAAACAAAAGGATGCCAAGGGCAAACAGCCGGCTGCCGCAACGGGGTCGGAAGTATGTTGCTTTTGCAAAGGAAATGGACATTACAAGAGGGAGTGTACGAACTATCAAGCTTGGTTAGCCAAGAAGGAAAAGAAAGGTACATTTTACTCTTTAGTTTGTTCTGAAGTTAATACTGTTTCAGTACCAATAGACACTTGGTGGATCGATTCTGGTGCCACCACTCACGTTTCTGTGTCTATGCAGGGATGCCTGAGTCATCGAAGACCAAGTGATGTAGAAAAATACATATACTCAGGGGATGGCAATATGGCAGAAGTTGAAGCTATTGGACATTTTAAGCTTTTACTAAATTCTGGTTTTTATTTGGATTTGTATGAGACATTTGTAGTACCGTCGTTTAGGCGGAACTTAATTTTTGTTTCTAGTTTGGACAAGAATGGTTTTTCTTGCATGTTTGAAAACAGAAATTTCAGGTTGTTTCATGAATCTAAATTAGTTGGATTTGGAAAAATGTCTGAATATGACAAGCTTTATGCTTTAAAGGTTGTTGCTTCGACTAATGAATCCTTGCATACTAGTACTCGGAATGTTAAACAGAAATTAACTCACAAGAATTCAAGTGCTTTATGGCATAGACGACTAGGTCATATTTCTCGCAAGAGATTGGAACGTCTTGTCAAAAATGAAATTCTTGATTCTTTAGACATGTCAGATTTTGATCCGTGCATACAATGTGCTAAAGGAAAACAAACGAAAGTCCGAAAATATGAAGCTAGACGTGCAACAGATGCATTGGAACTAATTCACACGGATATTTGTGGACCATTTCATACGGCTACCAGAAATGGACACACTTATTTTATTAGTTTCATTGATGATTATACACGTTATGGCTACATATATTTAATTAAAGAGAAAGCGCAAGCTTTGGACATGTTCAAATCCTTCAAGGCTGAGGTTGAGTTGCAACTCAATAAAAGGATTAAACAAGTCAAATCGGATCATGGAGGTGAATACTACGGTCGATATGACGGTTCGGGTGAACAATGTCCAGGGCCGTTTGCCAAGTTCCTAGAGGAAAATGGGATTGTGCCACAATATACCATGCCAGGTTCGCCTGCCATGAACGGGGTTGCAGAAAGGCGCAATCGTACATTAATGGAAATGGTGCACAATATGCTTAGTCACACTACTTTACCATTGTTCCTCTGGGGTGAAGCGCTTAAATCCGCAGTTTACATTCTCAATCGTGTACCAACTAAGGCAGCTATTAAAACTCCATATGAGTTGTGGACTGGGCGTAAACCTAGTTTACAACATTTCAGGATATGGGGTAGTCCAGCTGAGGCTAGGCCTTATAGGCCAAATGAAAAGAAACTGGACGAAAGGACAGTTAGCTGTTATTTTGTTGGCTATGTAGAAAGGTCACGGGGGTACAAGTTTTATAATCCTACTAATAGAACTATATTCGAGACGAATACAGTTAAGTTCTTTGAGGATATTTCGATTCCAGGGGAGAATAATATGCATCAGTCTATTAATTTAGATGATGATCAATCAGATGATACGGAGATGCAAATCGAACCAGTGGTCGGTGAGATTGCACAAGGTTCAAATACATCTGATGATTCATGGTTGCACATAGGTAGTCCTACTCGGGTTGTACAGGAAACTATACAAACCGAAGAGGATGACATACGAGTTGTACAAGAAATTGTGCATAACGATAAGGATGTGCAAGTACAGGATGATGCAATTGAGGAACCTTCAATACCTCAAGAACTTGTGCCATTAAGGAAGTCCACTCGTGTAAGAAGAAATGCTATATCAAATGATTATGTGGTATATCTTCAAGAGCATGAATTTGACATTGGTATGGTGGAAGAAGATCCTGAAAATATCCATCAAGCAATCAATTGTCAAAATTCAGAAAAGTGGATTGAAGCTATGAATGATGAAATAAAGTCTATGTATGACAATAATGTTTGGGATATTGTTCCATTACCTAAGGGTGCGAAAGCTGTTGGTTGTAAATGGATATTTAAAACCAAACGGGATTCGAATGGTAATGTGGAACGGTACAAAGCACGACTTGTTGCTAAGGGTTTTATCCAAAAGGAGGACATAGACTATAAAGAAACTTTCTCACCTGTGTCGACAAAAGATTCTTTTAGGATCATCATGGCTTTAGTGGCACACTTGGACCTTGAGTTGCATCAAATGGATGTAAAGACCGCTTTCTTAAACGATGAACTTGATGAAACCATTTATATGGTTCAACCGCCTCATTTTGAGACGGATGATCCAAAGAGTATGGTTTGTCAATTAAAGATATCCATTTATGGACTTAAGCAAGCGTCTCGGCAGTGGTATTTTAAATTCGCACAGGTTCTTGTCTCATTCGGTTTTGAGGCAAATCAGATTGACGAATGTATATATCACAAGTTCAGTGGGAGTAAAGTTATGTTTCTGGTTTTGTATGTTGATGACATATTGTTTGCAACAAACGATATGAACATGTTGCGTGAAACCAAGAAATTTCTATATAGATTCTTTGAGATGAAAGATCTTGGCGAAGCGTCTTATGTGTTAGGATTAAAGATACATCGAGATCGTTCTCAAGGTATCTTAGGCCTTTCACAAGAAGGTTATATCGATAAGGTACTTAAGCGATATGGCATGGAACATTGCAAACCAGCTGATACTCCAGTGGAAAAAGGAGACAAGTTTAGTCTCAATCAGTGCCCAAGGACAGAACTTGAAAAGTCAGAAATGCAAAATATTCCCTATGCTTCAGCAGTTGGGAGTATTATGTACGCTCAAGTATGTACGCGACCGGACATTGCGTACATTACTGGAATGCTAGGCAGGTACCTAAGTAATCCTGGATTGGATCACTGGAAAGCAGCCAAGAGGGTATTGCGGTACTTACAAAGAACGAAGCATCACATGTTGACGTATCGGAGGTCAGACAGGCTTGAGATCGTTGGTTACACTGACTCCGATTTTGCGGGATGTCAAGATAGCAAGAAGTCCACTACTGGTTACATTTTTATGTTGGCCGGAGGAGCTGTTTCATGGAAAAGTGCAAAGCAGTCATTGGTTGCAACTTCTACCATGGAAGTAGAATTTGTATCTTGTTATCAAGCATCAAATCAAGCGATATGGCTACGCAACTTTGTCACGGGGCTGCGGGTAATGGAGACTATCCAGTCACCATTGAAGATGTATTGTGACAATAACTCTGCGGTGCTGTATTCAAATAACAACAAGAGCTCAACCAAGTCGAAGCACATTGACATTAAGTTCCTGGTTGTTAAAGAAAGAGTCCAGAATGGTCTGATCAGTATTGAGCACATTGGTATAGATTTCATGATAGCTGACCCGCTGACTAAGGGTTTGATTCCCAAAGTTTTCCATGGGCATGTTGCTCGTATGGGTGTAATTTCAGCGGATGATGTTCAGTTTTAGTGGGAGTCTGATAAGTTTGTTGTAGTGCTTGAAATATTGTATGTATTTACAGACATTTGTTTATATAATATAATGCACTCTAAAGTTAAAGTTAAAGGCTAAAGTTTTAAAGTTATATTGTGCATGTATATTATTCAGTTAAGGTTTTATTCTGGATTCGGTTGATCTCAAAAGGCAAAGGACCAAGTTGGAAACAGACACGTAGATCACATTTCGTGTGATTTCCACACTGCACATCCATTTCATGATTCATGTCATTCAATTGTATTAGCATCATGATTTATGTCGGTCTAGTCACTCATAAATGTGACGAAGTGCTGCTTAAGTCTCTTGTTGATATCGCTGATGGACGGAATTGTTTGACACTTAAAGTGACAAAAAAAAGGAAAGAGCTCTGTTAATATATAATTAAAGGTTACACACATAGTCCAAGTGGGAGATTGTTGGATTTTATAATCGTACGTGCCATATGGGACGCCATATGAAACGGCAAGTTTATGGACTTACGTGTTATACAATTATATATTAATTATATGTCATTAATATCCATAATCAAGTGATCAATAAAGTATATTTACATATGGATATAAAGTGTTATAGGAAAGGACCCTTTAATGTGCAGAAATCATAGTCGGTAATTAGCAATTTATTGATGGACTGAATTGCAAAATTACCATGCATCTTTTCTAAAAGGCACCTGGTCCCCAAAGACAAGTCATCCTCTCTCTCTCAACAGAAAATTTACAGAAAAATTACTCTAAGTAATTAGAGAAAAGATTAAGGAAGAGGAGAGATCGTTGTAGAGCCTCTCCATCGGGTTTTACAAGGAGTTGCCGCGTAAGGGAAAAAGGGAACCGACGACCGTGACTTGCTCTTTTGGAAGACCCCGCTGCCACACCGAAGAGTGGAGAAGAGAACACAAGAGTAGCAAGAAGAGAAGGGCCGCACCGCTGTCCGGATACAGAAAAGCGTCAATTCTGAGAATTTCAAGGCATGGAACAAGGTTAGGCTTCCGCTCAAGTTTCCGGTTCTCTCTAGTGGTCCTTGGATTAATACTAGAAGTATTATCAGTGCACTAGTGCCGTAGGGAATCAGATCTGGTGTTGCGTCGGACCGGTGTAGGAAGCACGTGGACCGTCCGATCTTCATTGATTGCATCGAGATTCGTGTCAAAGTATAAATGATTCTTTGATTTTCATCATTAGCTATCGATCGCGAGCTGACGATCGATCCAGACTGTTGATGTAGCATGGTACTGTCCTACAACAAATTCAGAGATTATAATATCAGATTTCTTCTGAATTAAATTTGAGCCGTACTTAATCTACAGTGCAGAAAATTTGATCCCTCTGTAACTGCTGCGCGGCAGAAGAACAGCTTCTGAGAAAAAGATCAGAGATGGATACTGATCCATGTCTAGCTGGTCAATGAACAGGAAATTCTGACTTCCATTGGTGCTTAGAATCTAGTTAACCATTACATACTATTGCAGTGTACGTACGTAGGAACTAGGAGGTGGATTAATTGGTGATACCTCCAAAAACGATACGACCAAACTTTATATTTTCCTTTTCGCTAATCGCTAGTCGCCAAATGCATGCAAATTTCGTTGTTTAAAAAATTGATTTTGCATTAATAATTACCCTAAATACTATAAAGAAGTTGACTTCATTTTTTATTTTTTTTGGAAGGGGAGGGTTTAGTAGCGAGAAAGGGAAATTATTCTTACTGTATAAAGGTACCCCCACACTCTTTTAGTTATTTTGAATTGTGATTTTCTTTCAAATAAATTCAAAGGTTTGCTAATCACATGATTAACACTTTTTTCGTCGAAGGTTAATACTTTTTAATTCTTTTTTAACACAATTTTATATGATCGACATTTTTTTTTGGTATTCAGAGTTAACACTTTTTGTTGTTGAAGAATTGACAATTTTTATTTTTCTTCTGGACGTGATGGAAAATTCTTGGTGGAAAATTCTTGAACTATTTTACACGATTTTATCGACAATTTTTAACTTTTTTCATAAATTGAAGGATCAAATATATCTATAAGTCCTTTTGTTTGTTTATTCAAAATAAAAAATTGTCATGCTCGAATTATTATTTTGTTAGAAAATATATGATAATTTATATTTTCAAGATAAATGTTAGACTCTGCGTATGAAAACGTTCGAGCACATCTTTCATTAATTAATGCCACTAACAAGTTCGCAACACATAATTAAAAAATTACTGCAAGCGTGACTTGAATCTAGATAGAGACATAATGTCTTAATCAACTGCACTAGACATTGGTAGTGGCAAAAAGTAGTATATTACTTAAAGTTATTTTGAGCAAATTATAATTCAACATCGCTGAATTTAAAAAATATTTGGTTCTTTAGATCACTTCAAGTTTATTTAGTTATTATAGTTTCCATTTTTATACATTCTATAAATTTTAAATTCCGCATGTAAAAATTGTTACCATAGATAGAATTTCAAATAATTTATAAAATTTCTAGCTCCAAAGCTGAAAATAGGCGAAGGCAAATATTAAAAGTGAGTGTCAATTGACCTCAATTCAATACAAAAGTATTTATTAAATTAGATTTTATGTTAGAGTATTTTATAAACAATGCTGTAAAACTGTATCTTTATTTTGATGTATATAATTTATATGATTGGCTTCAATATATATTTTTTTCACAAAAATTTAGATATATCATTCACTGAATACATCGGATACTCATTCATTCTCAAACTCTCCTTTTTAATTACGTAATTTAAAAATAAGCAAAATTTATTACCATAAGCTCCCCTATTATTAAAAATCGCTCAAGCAAACAAACGAGCCAGAGAGGGAGGGGTAGAGAGAAATAATATTGAAACGCAATATTACACTTTCCACATCACCATCCCAAAACAAAAACAGAATAATAGAAAGAGAGAGAGAGAGAAGTAAGAAATCACAAAAATTTACCTTTTTCTCTCCTTCCTTGCTTCCTTTCCTTCTAAAGCGAGACAACACAATGCCGTTGGGTCGTCGTCGGAGAACCCAGCGCACGCCAGCCTCCGTCGCCGCATCCGCCACCATCGCGCGCTCGCCACAATCTCCACTGTCGCCACTTGTCGCGAGGGGGGAGGTGAGCGTCAAGCGCGAGGTGCTCGTCACGTGCCTCACGTGTCCTCTCTGCCACGGGCTCTTTAGCGACGCTGCCACCATCCCCGAGTGTCTCCACACGTGTAAGTTCTCGCTTCTCTCTTTTCCACCCCCCTCTCTAATCGATGTTCGCTTGGGGAGATGCTAATTAGCACGTGCGGGTCTCGTTTTTATTTCCTTACGTGCTTTATACGCTTATATGATTATATGTATCTCTTTTGTCGCCTTGTTCATCTAGTTTGTCTTTGCTTTTGGTCCTCATGTGAATTGGTTTGTGATCTTGATGCCTTCTTGCTGGAATTTTGTTGTTGTTCGGTACGACGGTACGTAGTGGTGATCTAGAAGAATAAGTTCGTGTGTGCATGTTGGTATGTCAGTGAATTATACTCAGTTTTAGAGTTGTTCTGGGGAAGGATATTCCCTGAAATTGTTTTGGGAACTTTGTTTTCAACTGTACCTGAAGGATCTGTTTCTCATAAATATATTTGTTGTTACACAAATATCCTAGGAGGTTTCCTATAGTATTTTACGATTTTGAATGATGGGTTTTCTTCATACAACAGAATCATTCTAGTTTTCTCCTCATGATATGTCATATTGATTTCCTAAGAAAAACATGAACCTGTTTTCAATTTGAATATATATGTCATGTTATGTTTTTCCATGCATTGCCCATGATGAAATTATGACTTGATGCAATCCTTCTGAAGCAGTCTGTAGGAAATGTATTTCAAAGAAGCTAGTGGACGAGGAGGAGTGCTGTCCCATTTGCAAAATTGACCTTGGCTGTTCTGCTGCCGATAAACTTAGGTTTGGTTGTTGTTTTCATTTTTATACTATGATACCTTTTTAATTGATTTCAATACATGATCATTTTACCAGCTGGTATGTACCTGGACTGGTCTGGTTGCTTTTATAACAGACCAAGGTTACATGGTCAGATATAGATCAGGTACTATTATCAGAGTCAATAGTAATCCTTTTCTGTATCATTCTGCCAGTAGTTTCCTGCCAGGCAGATCTGGTTTTTATGTTCCAGGCTTCCAGCAATGAGAATATGAAAAGGTTGCCCACTTGGTACCTTAGTAGCAGGGGCGGAGCTATTCAAGGGCAAGCCTGGGCTTGATTTTCAAAAAATGCAAAATTTAGTGTATTTTTAATTATTTTTGTAGTGAAAAATGAGTTTTTAGCGATATTTTAGTAGGTTTTAATGAGTTTGTGCCCGAGCTTGTTCTCAACTTCAGCGTCCGGACTTAGTTGTGCCCGAGAGCTAAAATAGCCTCTGAATCCACTCCTGCTTAGTAGTTTATGACTTTATGCCAACTTATACATCTAAGTATTTTCTCATACAGATCAGATCATCACCTCCAATACCTAAGAGATAAGTTATTTCCAATCAAAAGGAAAAGAATACAGTCTGACAAAGACACTCCAAATCCAGTATCACCCACTCAAAAGGTGAAGGAGAGATCTCTATCTTCTCTCGTGGAAACTACTGCTCAGGCGAAACCTTCTACGAGGTTCTATGATCTCTCTGACGAGTATTCTTCACCTACTCTCATTTGTAATGCTAAAAAAAAGTCAAAACTTACTCACTTGATAAAAGAAGAAAACACAAGTCCGCATGAGGGGTCTGTTATGGTGACTTATGCAAGGAGACAGGTAATTGAATTATTCTTTGGGTACTGTTGCAAATTTACGAAAAGAGAAGAGAAGTACTGCTGTTGTACATTTAGGTCCATGTTAATTGCACCATAAGATGGGTGAATGGTAAACTACTTTTGGGTGCTTTGCAAATTGCAACATAATAGAACTTGCGCATAACTTAATTTGAACTCGTACATTAACTTAAGTAACTAGCACATAATTGAACTTGTACATTAACTTAACTGACTAGAAGAAACAAATTCCTTTCTGCTGCTTGACAACTAAGGTACAAAAAAGATGACTTGCATAGGGATTCACATAAAATAGTTTGTATTGTGTACTGTTTCTAATGTATGCCTGTACTGTATTTGAATTTTCTGCCCACTAAATTTATTTAATTATATCTACTTATTTTTATGTTTTGGGCCCTAATTCTTAGTCTGCTCTTTTCTTACAATTACTTCTTGGTTCTTTTATTAATTTCTATACTTCTATGCACTTTTTATGCAGACAAGTCCAGATGTTGATGGCTCTAACAGTCACTCTCAAAAGAGAGAGAGGGGGGATAAAGAGGGGTTAAATTTGATTAAACCAGAGGATTCAAGTGCTGCTACAAAAGTAAAGACCGGTGAAATTACCACCTGCAATGGCAATAAACTTAAGCTTTCACCAGAGGAGAGAAAAAATAACGGAAAGAAGTTCCTGAAAGTAAGAAGAAACAAAGGTTCCTGTAGGAAAGCAAAGATACCTACTCAAGGTTTACTGAGTAGCAAATCAATTTGGTTCTCCTTAATCGCGTCTTCTAATCCGTAATATTCTGTCATAATAAGCTTTTGTTTTTCGAGTTTAGAAGCAATAATGTTATTACTTGATTGCAAGTACCTGAATCATGGGTTTCTTGTGTATATAACCTGATAATCTGCATAATCCATTTCAAGAAAACATGAAATGTTGGTCCTGTTTCCAAATAAGGTGAAATTTTTTGTCTGCTGATAAAATTCTGAGAAGTAGAAAATGTTTTTTGGCACTGAATTCTCAATTACCTTTTGTTTTATCAGGGAACGGGGAGCTGTGTTGCCTCAGCTAACGGCAAATTTTTTGAGAATCAAGTAAGTTTATTTCCCATATAACCTCATTGTTGAACTTGTTGCTTTCCTGAGCTAACAGAACATTGTTCTCTCCATTTACTTTAAAAAAAAATTAGTTGTTATTCTTAACCTCCTTTGCATAGTTTTTATGATGTGTTTGCTAAGCTAAAATTCAATTACAAGCTACATGGTTCCCTATTTATCACTAGTTGCATCGTCTAAATCTTCTTTGTGGCAACATGACAGGGATGGCGAAATGAACGTCTCTTCCATACAGAAATATGTTAAGAATAAACTTGGTCTTGGTGCTGAAAATGAGGTTAGTTTCTAGTCCTGAATGTGCATTTTTTTTATTATCTACTGCAAGAATATTTTTGTCCAGATTTTTTGAATATGCTACTAGTTTTAAGTTCCAAACAGAGTTTTAAATTTATTCTTAGCCCAGATTTTTTTTCTTTCCTGTGAGTTTTGATTTTTTTTAACATATATATTATTTTTTTAGGTCATTAATTTGTTCTGTGGATTTCGGACAGGTGGAGATAGTGTGCCGAGGCCAGACAATAAACCCAGATATGACTGTGCATGGTTTAATGAACATGTGGATTAGAAACGAATCATCGCATAAGATAAGGACAACTGTTGGAACATCTGCCAAGGATTTTGTCATGATGCTGTCATACCACCTTAAATTCCAGTCCCAGCTATAGCCTCCTAATATGTCATTTATGAAATGTGCAAATAAGTTTTGTTGGATATTGTTATTTGTCCATAATTTTCCTTTTTCACTTTCTGACCATTTTATTATCCTCTGACGTATAATGCTTATAGAGGAAAACTGCCAACTAATGATGATTTTTGTAAATTCTGAATCATTTAGATAATGTCAGTTTTCTGTATGGTGACTATATTGGTGTTTATGCGGTTTAATTTATACTATGCTTTAGCGTATTCCATGAGAGTTGCATGAAATCTGAAACTTTGTTGATGTTTAAACATTACTGGCCTGTGCCACAGAAGGAATGTAGATAATTTGTACAGAATACTATATCTGAAAGATCAGTGCATTTGTATATCAAAAGACAAAAGCATTGAGAGAAGTTAAACTACAACTCACAGATGCCTACCAATCTTTATATGAAAGAAGGGTATATCTTTCACAATAAAACGTCTTCTACTGTAAATAACCTAGATAAAGGGTCAAAGCTTCCTCAGTAGAAAAGAGTTGTCTGTGCTCTCAGCAAGTCTGCATATAGAGTTGTTTACATGGTTGCGATTTCTTTGGTACTAGAAGTGACAAATGGCCTATCACACAATTTAGATACGCAAGACAGCAAAAAAAATAGATAAGTATACCGAAAAAGAGAGTAAAACTAAATTCACAATCATACTATTTCATAGGAGTCCAAAATCAGCCAAACTACACTAATTCTTTTTTAAGTTAATTAACCAGCAATCCCTCAAGCGGTCGAGAACCCCCAAACACACCATCTCACAGCTCTACCATCTAACTAATTCTAAACTCTAAGACCAAAGACCGACAATCCTATATCGGACCAAGAAAATCACCAGCCAGTGTTGCTAGAAGCTGGAAGTGCCTATCAGCCTCCATCCACCTAAAACCAACCACCTTGAATCTGACCGAAACCCCCTTCTCCAGCTTACTGTGCTTCTGGCTGAGAAACAGTGGGCTCTCACCAGCGACATATTTGTAATCTCCAATCATCTTCTCAGAAATGAAAATATTCTCAATCGGACCCGATTTCACAAATAGCCCATGCTTCAGAATTTTGTCAACTGTGCCAATCAACACCTCCCCTTTTGTTGGTTTCTGGGTAAGGCACGAGAAGTTGACTGGAAACAGGACTTCTCCAGTCAAGGTGCGCACTCGCCCCTCACCGATTGAGTTCAGAGTGGTGATGGCTATGAAATAGCCGTGCTCCTTTGATGCCTTCTTGTTGGCTATGTCTTCTAGAAGCCGTGTGATGATCGCCTTGCGAAGGAGGAGGCTCTGAGGGGTCAGCTGATCAGGAGAGATCAGCACATTTGAGTTCATATCTACCTCAAAAAAAACCATTTTACTTGATCTGGAAAATAAAGGGAAAAATATAAGAAATGCTGCATTAGTTTTTGACACTTTGTACAGTGTTCTGTTTGAGTTGTTTCTACTTCTAGTGACCTCATAGAAATACATACAGCATACAGCTACTGTCCTGCAGAATCTTATAACAGATCGTACCAAATATGGCTATAACATAGCAGTTGGGTCAGATATCAGCATGCACATACTTAGTACAGTAATACTTGCCAAAGCAGCACATTAGACCCATTTAGCAAGCATAATAGCAGGATCCCAAACCTTTTTGTCCTGATGCCATCCATATTTAATTGGCATCATCCGATAATACTACTGATTTTCATCCAGCAATGGAGGAAAACAACTTTGTAAATTTCTCTGGAATTTAAAAAACAAGAGGGTACAAGAGGTGGAGAAGAAAGACATGAGCTGCAGCAAACTAACTCAACATTTTCATCCATATTTTTTTTTTTGGGGTTGATGATCCTTGACTGAATCCTACTCAAAAGTTCAGAGGGGCATCTGAAAATGGAAGGGGCCCAATTGAACAGCACCAAATGATTAGGGTTTTTCCAAACTTCCTTCCCACGCCAATATTGACTAACATTAGGAAATATCTATTTAATAAGCACCCAAAGTTGCATAAATCTACAACTAAACCTCTAACTGCAATGAAGTAACTGTCAGCATTTCCTCAGCACCCTATTATATCTATGAAATTAAATAAAAGAAATCAATAAACAAACATCCGGACTACAGATTGAGTGAACAACTATACAACAAGAACCATAAAACCGAACTACTTTAGCAAAGTAACTGGATAAATCATACCAATTAGAAATAGTAAACAAACCTAAGAAAGTTATTTCTATATATTTTCAAGCAACAGTAGCCTCAATTTCTCAAAAAAAGAAAAAGAAAAAGAGTAAACGATAATCTAGGTATGAAAAGGATTCATTTCAAATACAAGCGGACACTGAGCGATGGCGTGGCCAGCGAGGCACTAAAATTTCTAGCAAGAAAGCTTCAATCGGATCGGAAGAGACTCACCTTACGAGTTACGGCGATTTTACTTCCGGTTTACTTGTTTTGAGACTGGGGCAGTGAGGATTCTTCAGGCTTTGATTATTTTACGGATTCTTCGAAGACGGGTGCGGGTGGAAACGAAATCCTCTGCACAAAAAAACTTTCGATCTAATAAATGCTAGATCTCGGTTTTGCAAATAAAAAATAGTGATAGAAGTTTAATAATAAAATAGCGTCATTTTAAAGTAGTAGTAGAAAAATATATTTTTTATTAGAAATAGCGAAAATATAATTTGACAAGTATCAATTAAAATAATAAAAATGTTGATAATTATAATAACAATAGTGATGATAATATAATATAATAATATATTTTACTAAATGCGAAGTGACCACGAGATTACAAAGCTGTGTTCTGAGACACTTAATCTCTTTCATTCTGTAATTTCTCCGTCACTTCGAATTTTGACTTCTTTTCTTAGATATATATTCTTACTTGTCTTCATGATACATTCTCGAGAGTTCTCGTAAAGACTCTCAGAGACCTTCTGCCTCAGCCCCACACCCTCATGATACCCGTCTACATGAGCCATTAGATTAAATATCATCGGCTCAGATTAATAATACAAAAAACTCTCCTAAATTATATAGTTAATGATCGAGCGTTGATTTTTAATCTGACGGTTCAGATCATGTTTCGTAGAGAACGAAGAAAAAAATTCCACAGAGGATACGATATCGGTGCGAGTGATGATTGAAGAGAGAGATTTGGGTTAGCGTGATTTATTATTATTTGTTTTGTTATTTAAAGTGGGAATTTCATGTATATTTTTAAAAAAGTTAATATTATCTTCTAAATTTTGATATTACGTATTTGTTCCTCTAATTTTTAAAAGTTCTCAAATTTAATCATTTTATTCTTAACTAAAAACATAAAAATAGATAAAATTTCTTATGTGCCACTCAAAACTAATGAAATCATGAATTTGTCATTCAAAATCAACTTTTCTCTTATTTACCGCCCAAAACCAACACTTGTTCCTTTATTATTTATCATTTTTTTATTTTAAAGAAAAAATGCCCCTACCAATCTCTTTTTTCCTTCTACTTCTCCACTTGTGTGACCCGCTCCTGATTCTCATCCACACGTCATCCCCCTCCTTTCGTTGCAGCGACGGCCTGCGAGCTTCGACAATTTTGGCTGGCAAACAAGAAAGAAGTTAATTTTGGATGACGAATTCACGATTTCTTTAGTTTTGAGTGACACGGAAGAATTTTTTTCTAAAAATATGTAGTTTATTTAAGAAAATACCAAACTTATATTTCGTTGATTTTTTAGGACAATATGTTCACTCCTGAAATATATACGACGAAATTTAAGTGTATTCTTCATATATATGCATCCGAATTAGATGAATGAAAAAATTGCTCTAAAAATCGATCAAATATAAGACTGATCGTTTTATTAAACAAGATACATTTTTTATGTTTTTAGGTAAGACTAAAACGTGTATTTTACAGATGTAAAATAAGTTTAATACAAAAAAATAAAAATAAGTAAATTTGGGAGTTCTTGAAGTTTTGAAGGAGAGATACGTAATATTAGAATTTAGAGAGGTATTACGTAATATTGAAGTTATTGAATGATTATGAAATTCCGCCAACTTTTAAAACGGGCTGTCGGGTTGTGGGATCCGATATGAACCGACGATGTAATTTGTGCTGTATACACTTTAATTTTTTTGTTTTTGTTTTAGCACATCATATTACAGCAGTTATCAGTTATAGATTACAGTCTACAGATATGAATGTGTTATTTTTATTTTACTTTTAAATAGAAGGAATAGCCGGCTAGCCTAGCCATATATTGTGTTTCTGACTTTCTGAGAGTATGCACTGTACTTCTATTATCTTTTATCTACTTTAATATACCATATTGCCTTCTTTTTCTTCAATTGTTGTTTTTAGTTGGTATAATTTTTCTTTAAATATTACATAGATTAATTTGGAAGAAATACAATATCATATCTTCCGGTATTTGACGAGGGAAAATGTAAAACGTTTATGATATTGCATGAATATATTATTTTGTAATAAAGAATGTATTTTGAAAAAAAAAATTGCTTATCTTAAAAGCTTTTGTACTTCTATTATATTTTGTCAATACCTACGTCATTAAGTTGGAGTAATAACATTTCCAATTACGAAAAATGTACTATCGAGTATTTTGATTATATTTAGTTTTTAACAAGTCTTGTAAAATCAGGAACTAAGGGTAGGAAAAAAAATAATAAATCAAGGGTGTGTATGGATGGTTAAATGAATGGTGCAAATACCGATACCATTCAAATAAAATTATCAGAATAACATTACAGTTCAAAATTTCACTTATAGAGAACCAATAGCAGATCATTACTAACATAAAAATTTATAAACACAGAACAAAATTTACACCAATAATATGAAGCCTCATACTGGATCAAGCTCTCCACATTTTAACTAAGGAAAATTTATTAGGATAAACCCAAAATTATTATTTAAATGCTTCTATGAAAAAATATCTAATTAGAAAAAATACACAAAATATAGACAGCCTCACAATAACCTGTAATATCCAACAAATCATCCTTTATCAAAAACAAAACCAAATTAAAATGCAAAAGCAATTTAACTTCCATTGATGAAGAAATTATAGAAGGTACCAAAATGGCTCACGTTTTAGAAGAGCAAACACCAAGCCTTGCTACTCATGTACTCGATTTCACTGCAGCTTTAACCTTCTCCTAAATAAGAAATTAAATCAAAACATTAACCAAAAAGGTAAGAGCAAACTAGCAAATATATTTATTTTAACAAGGCTTTTTAGCAAAGAAACCTCGCCAGACAAAGAATTTCGCCGTATTTTTCTTGTTGGAGTTCGCATTGTCACAAGTTCTTCTGCAGATGTTGGGTGGATACCAACAGTGGCATCAAACTGTGCTTTTGTTAATCCTGCCTTCACAGCAATAGCTACACCCTGCAAATAACATAACAATAGCATGTTTATGGCGACAGTGATGACGGAACTATAGCTGTCAAACGTGGAAAACGAAACGGAATTAAGCCTTTCCATTTTTCGTTTTGTTTCCTCCACGAAAAAAAAACCATTCCGTCTACCGTTCCGTTTTACAAATGAAATAAAAAACGTTTCATTACAGTTTCGTTTGTCACGAAACAGAACGGAACGGAACATGGAATTCCGTGATATTTACACTAAATACACCGAAAAGAAAGTAAAAATTCTGTTTCGTTACCCGTCCCATTTTTGGCACAAAAATGAAAATCAGTTCCATTCAGTTTGGTTTTTCAAATGGAAAAATTAGTTTCGTTTCGTTTACCACGGAACTGAATGAAACACAGTGGAAATGGTAGATATTGACAGCCTTAGACGGAACCAAGATTGTGTTAGTGGTGTCATCACGTAATTTCTTTTTAACTAAATGGACTTGATTTTTCCAAGTGAAACTAGATTTATAATCTTGAAATAAGCTGATATAGGGCTACAATTGGATATAAAGAATGGAATGGGTCCTCTTTAGAATTATTATATATCACAGTGTGGTCGTCATAATTCAATTATTTAAAAATGGCTCCAAAAATTTACTGTATAACGGAGATAAGTTAATAAAATTTGAGCGGGGTCATGTGACCCCACTGGGTTCAACATGGTTCCCTGCAATAAATGTATTTATGATTTTTCCAGTTATAGCATGAGAGCTTTTAATAAAAAATCGAGAATCTCTAGTGTTCAAAGCCTGCAATAATCAAGGTCATGTGATGTCTTAAAACTTCATTTGAAGAGCCTATTTTCTACCGGGAGTCTGTGACAGATGTCACAGATTGATGTGATCGATTATTTGTGCAAGACAATGCAGAAGCAAACAGTAGAAACAAACATCTGTACTAATTTTCTATGGTGACATTAGAAGACTGCCTACATTCCCCCCACCTCCCCAAGTCCACATTCTCCGCATGCAAAACACAAGAATAAAGAAGAAAAAGAGAAAGGGATAAACTTTTACACAAACGAAAAGTAAATAAAACAACAACAACAAGCCTTTTAGTCCCCAATAAGTTGGGTAGGCTAGACAAAAGAAAAGTAAATAAAATATAAAAAAGGACAGCACGAGGCACGTAGCTCCCCCTTGCGCGGGGTTCGGGGAACGGCCGGACCACTTGGGGTCTTTGTACGCAACATTTCTCTGCATTTCTGCAAGAGGTTGTTTCCACGACTAGAACCCGTGACCTCCTGGTCACAAGGCGACAACTTTACCGTTGCGCCAAGGCTCCCCTTCAAAAGTAAATAAAATATAAAAAGAAAAGAATATGTATTCTGGAACCAACCTGTATAATTTCAGGTGAATCGTCACCACACATGTGTACACCTAAAACCTTGCCACTGTTAGCACAGACGAGCATTTTCATGAAAATCCGGTCAGGCAGACCAGAAATAGTGGCCTTGAGTGGTCTGAAGTTAGCTGTGTAAACGTCCACATCACCATATTCTTCAGTTGCCTGTAGAGTTGCTTACATAAGAATAAAAATGACAATTAACGAAGACCCAAATTATTTCAAGATTGCTCCATGAAATATCAACATGACTATCCATTCCTCTTAATAGTTCATAACTCCTAAATATGTCAAATATGCTTCTGCTTGACATTTTTTTTCAAACTACTCAATAGCATAATACTTTTATTTTGTCAGGGGTATGAATGGCCTTTGGAGTATGCATGATATTTTTAGGTTTACACTGACAATCAATAAAATTGTCCCCAACAAACAGAAGAAAAGAAGCATAAAAGGACAAAAGTTCCACCTGTTCCTCAGTAAGGCCTACTTGCCCAATTGGTGGCTGGGAAAATACAGCTGCTGGCACAGCTCTATAAAAGTTTGCGAAAAAAATAAGTTTAAATACACTTATCAAAATGCACTTCAATTTAAGATATAGAAGAGATTTACAATGCATGATTTAAAAACCTATGATCAGGTGTAGTGGGTTCATTAGCAAACAGTGTTTTTGCAACAGCACCTCCTTCCATTAATGCAACAGGTGTCAGGTTTATTCTATCTGTCACATCTCCCACAGCCCAAATTGACTCAACTGATGTCCTTGAGTATTCATCAACCTATAATTAAAAAAGAAAAGAGAATTATTCATCTTGGCAGTTTTCTCACATTTTTGTTTTGTCAATTTTTTTTAACTTTTCTTGGGTTTTCTGGTATTTAATTGCACAAGTGAGGCATAACTGCATAATTGATGCTTAGCTTTCTGGCATTTACTTGCTTGATCTACATTTTTTTATGTAAAATTTGAAAAAAAGAAAAAGAAATGTACATTCATATTATAAAAAATAAGAATTTCATGCAAGTGTCCTCAACCAACGTGAAAAGTGTATGACCCAGAAGAAAAGAAGTGTATTATTATCATTCAACAGAAAAGGCAACATATACTTCAAATGTAATATGATAATCACATATCCATATATCTAGTGTCAAGCTCAAGTAAGTCAATGAAAATGATTCCTCATCCTAGCTGACCAAAGGTCTAATCGAGCAAGGTGTGCTCAGTCTAGATTCAAATCAATCACAAACGAATTATGAGTTAAAAGTTTTGCTTACTCCAACATCCTCTAAATTAATAAATATAAGTACCATTATTGCTCCCTTCTCATTCAGTTGTACTCCAACATCCTCTAGTCCCAAGTTCTACATTGCAATCAACTAATTAGTAAGAGTAATCCAAAAATTTGATAACCTGAAATGCGCCTTAAGGAAGTTAGAAAATAAACCTTTGTATTTGGTCTCCGACCAGTCGCAAACATGATGTGAGAGAATCCAGAGATTGTTCCTTTATTTGTTTTCAGAGAAAGTGTACCATCTTCTGATTTACTTATGGCTTGAGGAGTTTCTTCTGTGTGAAATTCTATGCCTCTTAGTGCCATCTGTTCACCAACAAAATCCCTAATCTGTTCACAAAAAAAAAGGAAAGAAAAGAAAATGATTGCTTGCCTAAAGGTAGGTAATGCAACTATCAGAAACATAGTACGTATTATTAAATACCGCCAAAGTCTGTGAACAAAAACCTACTATGGAGCCATCTTTTTGGTGCAATCTGATTGAAACCCTTGATCAAGTAACAACAATTGGTAGCCTAAGAGACATTTCATCGAAACCTCAACTAAGCACTGATTTAGCAAGAATTACAGGCGGCAACCATACTGGTCAGACCTGTTACAGTTAGTCCGGCTTCAGCTTTTAAGTCTATCATATCAGATTGTTTCATGTTTTGCTAATTCAGTCAACCTGGGTTTTGAGCTGCTAACTTATAAAAAATGGAGGCTCTTCAACCCCCTCAAAAGAAAAGAAAAATGGGAAAAAGGAGAAAATTACGGACCAATCAGTTAACTGAAATCCAACAAATCCCAAAGCTTCTCCAAATATCTATTAGCTCTTCAAATCCGCAATTCAAAATTACCCCACACCCCCAAGTAAATCAATTCACTTACAGGAATGATAGGATCCAAGACGAAAGGGAGAAAAAACAAGGCCAGTTGATAGCTAATTTACTACTAGTGTGTAGAACAAAACACGGATCATGAATAATTCATATAAATGTTTACATACTTTTATCAATTGATTACATTTTCCAATTTGACAGCCTTACCTCCTCATCAAAACCCCTAAGCAACTTCTTCTGTCGAATAAATACATGCACATCACTCATTAAGCCATTAAATATACCAGCAAATTCCACAGCAATGTACCCGCCTCCAATTATTGCAATTTTATCAGGCCGGGCAGGCAAGTCTAAAGCTGCATCAGAATCAATAGCATGCTCTATGCCTGGTATGTTTGGCATGTAAGGCCGGCCCCCAACAGCTATGAGTATGTGTCTGGCAGAGAAGAGCTTTCCATCCACACTAACAGTATGTGGATCAATAACCTGTAAATAAAAGAAACCCCAAAAGAGAAGTTAAAATGTACCTCTAGACTTCTCTGTTTTTATCCATTATGACCTTAGGACATGCATTTATTCGTCCAAAACTTGGATTATATTTGTACCTCCTTACCTGATGTACAAGCATTAAAGCCTTAATTACACACAGGCCATTCCATAAGGTATTAGCGCAACAATACAACATTTCCTCAAACCTTAAGCTTAAGGTACATCCATCAATATTTTTTGTATCGCCCTTACTTCGCAGTATTTACTTCCAAATTTTAGATAGTTATCTTCTGCCTTCTCATTTTGCTACAAATTTCATTTTATTGTTATTTTCTTTGCTGATTAACCAAAATTGGTGCTGTGTGGACCAAAAGCTATGGAAACTCAACCAGTAAGGGGTAGTACTATAGATTATCAAAGAGAGACACCTACTTAATTGATCATATTTTTATCAGTTATGTTTTATTGTGGTGCTTAAGATGAACTAACAGGCAAAATGGGGTCAAATTAAAGAAGTTACTTCAAGTAAAAATCAGATTACCTTTCCTCGGCCTTCTATTAGAGTCACACCAGCATTCTTCAAAATATTTTTGTAGATGCCAGTAAGGCGTTGCAACTCAGCATTTTTATTGGCAATTAGTGTTGCCCAGTCATGTTTTGGGTCGGTTTCAAGGTTCCACCCAAACGCATGACTCTCCTCGAACTCGTGATTAAACTTTGAAGCATATACCATTAATTTCTTAGGAACACATCCACGGAGCACACACCTACGTGTAAAAAGTGACAAAAATTAATAAAATGGTTGTACAGTTTAGGATCATTTTGGTAATTTACTGAAAAACTTCTTCTGACATGTAAAGATTTTTTTACATAATCCAAATTGCTTCAATATAACAATCTATCATTTACAAGCAATTAGAAGTACTTGAGGCTTTTTTGCAATTGAAAAGCCTGAGGACAAGATTATGAGTTAAGGACATATATGATTTGGTGCATAACATTATATCTTTTAGCACACGCTCCACCAACATCTTAACAGCTACGAAAACCACTGAGTTGGGAATTCTTCTACTCGCGTTTTACAATTTATTGAAAATAGAGAAGAAACTTCCATATCAAGCTCAAATTGAAAAGGCAAAATATCTGATAAGACTTTTGAGTTATGATTAAATGGAACCAAGTTTCCAATGATAAGGAGATTACGACGTGTACTTACGTTCCCCCAACGCCACCAGTAGTGTCAGAAGAAATGGTGGCAAAGGGAAGCTCGCAAATCGCAACGGAGGCACCGAAATTGGCAGCCAATCGAGATGCTCGGACGCCGCCACTGCCGGCGCCAATGGTGAAGAGGTCAACATCGTAGTTCTCAGCTCCACTAGAGGAGGCGGCGTTGTTGTTTCGAGCGGAGGCAGAGGCGCGTGAGGAGAGGCGGCGGTGGTGAGGAAGGCGGAGAGCAAACGGCGAAGGCGAGGGGAGAATGGAGAGGTGGGGTGGAGGCTTGGAATGGAGGGATTTGGAGAGGGGAAGGGATCGTCGGAGGGTTTGAAGGGTTTTGGGAGAGAAGGGAAGCCTCGGTACGCCTAGAGAAGTCGCCATTGGCAATGAGAGAAGGAGAGAGAAGAGGGGCAGAGTTAAGAGAACATACGATAGGCTTTGCCGCTTTGGTGCTGATGCGGCCTTACTCGAGTTGTGTGCAAAGGAGAGTGCCAAAGCGGCAGCCGAGGAAGAAAAAAGGATTTTTGTTACTCGAGTCGAGGGGAAAAATGGAACGAGGAAACGGCTAATAATTGAATCCGTATCCTGAAATGATCAGTCATTTCAAAACACAAATGAGCAGTTTTTGTACTGTAGCAATTATGTATGAGCAAGATAAAATGCTGTAGCAACAGTGAGAAATCAGGAGGAGCCCGCTGCTCATTTCAGGAGATGTGAATTTCTAATAATTAAGAAAGGTATGTGAGAATGAAAAGTTTTTTTGTTTCCCCTGAAAAAAATAAAGGTTACATCTATAATTTCTGATTTCAAAAAATCGACAATAATTGCGCAATATATGTATTTATAACTTTCAGAGTAAATATATGTATTCACAATATGAAATCAAATTACAGAAATAATTAAGTATGTTGTAAAATTCGAGATCAGTGTTCATGTTTGAACGTTGTTTAGACAACACATGTGAAAGTTACGTCTAAACGCACGTTCAGACGCTGTGTTCACTGACTCACAACTTGGTAATTTTTTGCTTTGTCAATTGGAGTGATCTCATTTTCTGAACGCACACGTGCAGCCAACACATGTGAACATAGTAAACACAAACTAAATTGAGTTATTGCTGTCAAAATTTTGAAACCAAAGTCAGAGAGGTTATTCTTATTTTTCAGGGTTGTGTAAGTAAAAAAGTCTGTGAGAATTGAGAATGATGCTGACCAGAGACCTATGATTTGACGTACGCTCTCGGATCATTTTATTCATGGTCTGTGTTTATTCTATGTGAGATGTACGCTACTGTCCGATAGATATTAGATGATTAGTACTAGTAGATCGACACAGATACCACTTTTTCAATAGGATCTTTTTGTTTATATAAGAGTTCTAGGATAATTTTGTATGTGTCATTCAAATTGAATTCACATCCTCTGTAATATTCCAAGTGCTATACTAATTAGGAATGGTCAGCCTCTTGAATCATCATCGATGTTCACACGGTAACTGTTATAGCGTCGTTACGATATCAGCATGCAAAAACTGTCCATTCCTAATTTGAAAATTGCTGACCATTTCATGAGATACTGATTCTTCAAAAACTGGGGAAATCTCACATGGTATCTATTTCTTTCATATTTGTCACTCTGCTACTTTTTTGCCACTATTTAAAAAAAAACAGAAATGCCTCTGTCATGGCTATTTCGAGTTTGAGTTCGCTCGGACCACCACCGACCTCGCCACTGATGTCGCTTCGAAGGATGTCATAATTGGTTTCGGGATTGATTTTGTGGAAGAGGAAGGTCAACTAGTATCTGTACAGAAGGAGAAAAGGAGAAGAAAAAACTATGGTAAGGGCATTTTGTCTTTTTTAAAGTGGCAAAAAAAGAGATAGCAACTATTTTGAATGACAAATATGATAGAAATCGATTTTGGATGATATTTCTGAGAATTTTCTATTTTTGAGTGGCACAGACAAAATTTTTCTTATTTTTATATTAGAGAAACTTTTTATATATTTTTAATATATTGCATAATTTGAACGTTCGTCATTTTGTAGAGATATGAGATTCCAAAGAGGAACGGAATATAATTGTAAAATTACATGAATTTTTTTCTTTGACAAATTAAGTACTCGTAAAACAATAAATTTATTGGATTTTAAACATGCAATTTCTTTTATGGAAATTTAAACATGCAATTTCGTACATTTTTTGTCTTAACCGTTAGATTAAAATTTTTTAATTCTCACATATAACGCCTAATTATTAGTTGGGGGCTGTTATACCGATCCCTTTATTCATTCTTCCATCGATCACAACATGACGCGTCCAGTTGAGTTTAGTTTGCATGTTGTTTTTGTTATGATGCATGTTGTTTTTTTGTATTATGCATGTTGTTTTTGTTATTATGCATGTTGTTTTTTGTATTATGCATGTTGTTTTTGTTATTATGCATATAACTAATTGGACGCTCTACTGAAAATGAATGTCGCTACGCTCATCGATGCGGACTGGACGAATCCAGTTGCATTTATTTTGAAAATTGTTCCAGTTATGATGCATGCTATTTTGGTTATTATGCATGTTGTTTTTGTTATTATGCATGTAATTAACATGCAAAATAATATAAATAACATGCATAATAACAAAAACAACATGCATAATAACAAAAACGTAATAAATAATAAGTAGAACAAAATAACATAATAAACTTAACATATAAATCATAAGTATGTAGATTGTTATGCATGTTATTAGATGCACAATAACAAAAATAACATGCATAATAACGAAAATAACATGCATCATAAGTAAAACAAATTTTCGTCGGAACTCAACTCGACGCGTCCAGTAGAGATTGATGATGGGATCGATGTTGGGATCGGCAGAATATTTTCCTTATTAATTTGGGACTTACTAAATGTTCCTCGCCTATTGTCTCTCTTATTGGCCCCCAAATTTATTTTCAATCATTAGGTGCTAACGACTCTCCAACGTTGACTTTTGGTTGACAAATGTTTGTGTACACAAGTCTTATACAAATTTCTACGAGTTTGTTTACTGCTATTATAAGTCTTAATTGTAAAAAAAAACATAATCTCGACATTCGCATAAACAAGTTTTAATATTGTAAAGAAATCTTGATTAGAACCAAATGCAAAATATTACAAACAAGTAGCACTTCTGACAATTCATAATAGTAAAAGAGTAACTATTAATATAAACAAAAGCAACACTGTATGTATTGAAAGTTTTGATGCTTCGAAAGCAAGGAATAAAACAAAATTTTATTCATTTCAAAACAAATGATCTAGCTATTATAAGTGTAAAGACAATATTTATTTGTCTAAATAATTAGAGAATAATATTATACCTTATGATTTGATCTCCAAATCAAATCAAGTAGGGTTGTCTAGTTTAGCATCTTCTTATTCCCTATGCCTTGTTTCAATGGTTGTGCTTAGCTCGTCAACCGTCGAGCCTCCTTAGGTATCCACCGAAAGATTAAAGAAACACTTGTATCTCTAAGGCTAGTAAGAGAACAACAAGTGGTACCTTAATCCTAGTTTCAAAACCTTCTTCAAAATTTCAGAATTTTAATGGAGTTTTTGTCTCAACACATGAGAGAAAAATTGGGAGAGAGAGAGACACAAATTTCAGCCAAGAAGTTCAATGCTGAATTTCTGACCTTTGGGTACTAAATATGTCATAACTCTTTGTAGGTAACTCCAAACGATTTGAAACTTGAACCATTGGATTCTAGACTCAAAGGGCTTCAATTTTCATAGGTCATACGTTCAGAATGGTTGAGGTTTGCCTTTTCAAAATCCTGTTTAAAGTTACCTAAAAAAACTGTCCAAAATTTTCTCTCCTCTTTAATGGAAATTGATTAGGTTTAATGATATACTTCAATATTCTTTTAATTATATCATTACTAATCAATTCTCCCCAGAAATTTTATGGCCTATATTTGAGCTTTGGGCTTAAATACATTAATCATATTAATATTTAATTAAGTCCACAATCCCATATATTAAAAGGCCAACATATAAATTAATATCCAATGTTAATTTATATGCATCTCTAATGTGTCAAAAGTCATTTAAAATATGTCACACATACTTTAAATATTACTAGGATTATTTTACAATATTTTCTTTTAATCTTTCATATGGTGTGACCATATGGGATCCCATCATTATGGCAATGAAACTAAACATTTTAATTTCATAAATCAATGATACAACTAGCCATGGTATATTGATTACCCAAATGATGTAGATGAAAAAGCACAATGCAAAATCATGATCCTGTAATATTAAAATATTATCGTGTCAATTCCTTGTCTCATGATATCAAAATAATTGCAAGGTAGGAATGTGTCATCCTTGCTAATTATTCTTTCTTGATTTTCTAAAGTTTAATTATGATATGATTAACATAAATCATATTGCATGCACATAATACAAACTTTATCAAGGGGCCCAGAGATATCATCATCTATATCATGTATAGAGGACAATGATATCTTGATGCGTATAGTTCATCCGCACAAGTTATACACATTGCAGTAACTGTCTATATAACTCATAGTTAAAGTGAGCGTTGGACAGTACCAACGATGTATATTTCTCATGTAGGAAATATAAACATCTCAACCCTAGAATTCATGACACAAATGAAATATCAATGACACGTAACACAATCCATGTGATATTTCATTTTTGGGTCTGTCTAGTGCTATACATCTCGATGTATACACCTGTGTGATTAGCATTGACAACTCTTTGTCATATGATTTGTAGAATGTGATCATCATCTAATCCGACACACTGATCTTATATTGGTCAATTAGTGTTCCTTGCTAATTACCAAGATCAAAGACTTTTAAGAGTAATTATATTTATTTCATTAGTGGAATTCTACAATCCAGGTCATCAACCCAGATAATCCACAAAATATAATAACTCAAGGAACAAAATGATATAATCATTCACTAATAAACTAAATAATCAAACATATGATTTGGATCTAGGACACCAATCACTAACATGTATTACAACCAAATCCAAAATCTCAAAATTATATATAATCTTACAAGTCTTTATAGTAAACACATCAATATTGTATACTTCAACAAACAACTTAACCAAGATTGTATATCTCAACATCATAGATTCAATAAACTTTCTAACAAGTCTTTATAGTAATAATACCAACATTCTATATATCGACAAACAAGTACCCAACAAATCATTCATCGTGAAAAACTAGCTTCTTGGCACATAGATAAGTATCATCAGTCAGAATTTTATAAGCCAATATCATCATTTCCCGACCGATGTCCTCCTAATAAATAGCAACAAAATATTCATAATTAGCACACTATTCACAGAAGAAAAACCATGCCGACTGTCGGCTCTATAATTTCTAACGGGTTCTTAAATTTACCGCAAGCAAAACTATAATGATACGATGAGTTACCCATTTTGTGGTTTGACCTATGTACCGCACCAAATCTAGTCAATTTTCCATAAAGATTATAAAACTTGAATGCTTCATCAACGAAATAAAAAATCATCCCGACTAGTAGCTCTATAATTTCTAACGGTTCATTACTACTATTCGAAGTATCACCATCTTGTTATTTAGGTACTTCATTCAAATCAAACATGTTATTAGGTCTACCAACCTCAACCCCAATTTGATTGTTCACATCCCCATTAACCTCAGCTTCATTCACCTCATCTTGATACACCTCGTCTTGGGTTTGATTCAGATCAAAATTCGTCATAAAAAATCATGTAAACAAATGAATGAATACAAGTCAATATATGTACATCAGTAAGTCTCTATACTACATTACTAAGTTTTTATATCTATCACTTTTGATCTCCATCAAACGTCTTACAACTCACAACTGCAAGTAAGCAAATAGATAACATAAAGTATATTAGAATACAAGTAAGAACACATATACTGATACAAGTACATATAAGCACTAAGTGATAGAGGCTACATGTGAATACATAAGTATGAATACAAACTACATGTGAATACATCAAAATAATATAGTGGCATAAGTCCATATATATTGGTACAAGTCCATAAATGAAAGTATGTGTATAGATCAAAGTATATATTAAAAGAAACAAGTCTTAGTACTGATAGTTACCAGCGTGAATACTGACATGTGAAAACTTAATATACTAGTACAAGTTCATATATATACATCATCAAGACTCTATACTATATACACAAGTCTTAATACAAACTACATATGAATAACTAAAAAGTAATACATTAACACAAACAAGACTTAATACTGACAGTCACAAGTCTTAATACTAACTCATGGATAGCTGAAAATAACAACACAAATAATAGTATTAATGATCTAATTGAAGCAATATGAAAAGCAATCATTATATGACAAGACATCGTAAACGACAATTTAATTTTCCAATTCATGTAATTTGAATCACAAAACAAAAAATAGAAAGACAAAAGAAATTTTAGGCAAAAAATTCATGAAGGTTTCAATACAATACCTGAGATGCGGATGATATAACTGCATTTCGATTCGAACAGATGAGAACAATGCTGCAATTTGATTATCAACAAGATGAGAAGCGATGATCAATCTCGATGATTACTATAAAGTGTAATGTAACAGAATGAGAAAGAGCTAAGAAGAAGAGATGAAAAAGATAATCTTGATTTTATTAATTGTGATGTTTTTATTACAGCCATCCTACTGAGATATATATAGATACATAATATAAGCATAGCCTAATACAAGTAACTAACTGTAATTAATGTTTGTTGTAGAGATTATTTGTGGTCTTGTCTATACTGTCTTCTGTGATGTCGTATATATTCTAATACACCCCCCTCAAGCCGATGTGAGGGAATTCACATTGAGCTTGGACCGAAGAAATTGAAAGCGAGGTAGAGGCAAAGGTTTTGTCATAATATCGGCAATTTGGTCGGCCGAATAAATAAATTTGACATCAAGCTGTTTAGATGCCACCTTCTCACGAACGAAATGGTAATCGATTTCGATGTGTTTCGTCCTTGCGTGAAACATTGGATTTGAAGCCAAAAATGTAGCGCCAATGTTGTCACACCATAGTTTGGGAACTGGTGAAGGCAGGGAAGTGAGTTCCTTAAGAAGATATTGTACCCAAAGCAATTCGGTACAGGTGAGTGCAAGAGATCGGTACTCAGCTTCAGTGCTTGAACGGGAGACGGTTGGCTGTTTGCGTGCACACCATGAGATTAGATTTCTGCCGAGGAAAATGCAAAATCCCGATGTGGACCTACGATCATCCAAATTCCCTGCCCAATCTGCATCAGCATAGGCATTTATTTGAAATGAGGAATTCTTGTAAATTTGTAATCCCATTTTTGTTGTACCGGCCAGATAGCGTAAGACCCGCTTGGCTGCACTCCAGTGAGTCTTCGTTGGGCTGTGCATAAACTGAGAAAGTTTATTTACTGTGAAGGCAATATCAGGCCGTGTGAGAGTCGCGTACTGAAGAGCTCCAATTGTGCTGCGGTAGAGGTGGGGATCAGTACAGCTCTTATCCCCGTGTTGAGTTAGACTAGTGTTGGAGGCCATCAGTGAGTTCACAGATTGGCAATTTCCCATATTGGTTCGTTTGAGGAGATCGGTAATGTATTTGGTTTGAGACAGAAAGATGCCATCAGAATTATAAGTTGCCTCAATTCCCAAGAAGTAATGGATGGTACCAAGATCTCTAATTGTAAATTGGTTTTTGAGATGAGTAATACATCTTTGAATTTGCTGTGGGTTAGTTCCAGTGATGAGTAAATCATCAACATAAACCAAGACTAGGAGAATATGGCTGTTGGTGTGAGAAATGAACAACGACGGATCGTAATTGGAGGGTTGTAAGCCATAGCCTTCGAGAGTAACACGCAATTTTTCGAACCAGGCTCGAGGTGCCTGTTTAAGGCCATATAACGACTTGTGTAGAAGACACACATAATCGGGATTGGTGGAATCAACGAACCCCTGCGGCTGTTCCATGTATACAGTTTCGGAAAGAGTGCCATTAAGGAAGGCATTTGAAACGTCTAGCTGTTGAATAGCCCAGTTAGAGGAGATGGCAATAGACAGAATCAGTCTGATGGTTGTAGCTCGTATCACTGGACTATAAGTTTCGGTAAAATCAATGTCGGGTTGTTGATTGAATCCCTTGGCTACGAGACGAGCCTTGTATCTTTCTATGGAGCCATCTGGTTTTCTCTTGGTTTTGAAGACCCATTTCGAGCCAATGACTGATTGTGTGGCTGGTCTAGGTACAAGGGTCCAGGTATTATTGGTGGCCAAGGCGTTGAGCTCGGTAGCCATAGCATTTCTCCAGTGGTCATGCTTGTTGGCTTGATGAAAAGTAGTAGGTTCACAGTCAGTGTGTGAGAGGTGAGAGACATATTCAGTAAACTGTTTGGGTTTTCGTGTGTTGTCTTTGGTTCTGGTGATCATCGAATGGGTATTAAGGTGTTGCTCAGGAGGTGTTTGATTTATTTCCCGAGCCAGTGGAGAAGAAGATGTTGAAGTTTGAATTTGCTGACCGTTGGAAGAAGAATTTGGTCCCATAGAATTGTTTGTGAAAATCTGGGCCTGAGAATTTTCCGGAGAGTAGCGATCCGGGTTGAATGGCATGTTGGGCTCAACCGAAGAAGGATGATTTATATCCAGAATGGGCTGAAGGGTTGCTTCGGCCTGTTGAGATTTGGGTGACCCAGCCAAAATATATTGCGGAGCATGAGATGGATCAGCGTGATGAGAGACGTTTGGCCCAACGGAATGGAAATGTGCACCAGGAGGTAGATCAACATGTTGAGGAATGTCCGGCCCAGCAGAAGGAGATTGTCCATTCAGAGCTGAACTGACCTGTTGAGAAAAATGTTCCCTAGCAGATACTGGAGCACTAGGCTGAATAGAACTCAAAAGATGTAGGGGTAGTGAACTAAGATCGGTATTTTCATTTCTTGATAAATTGTAAGATTCTTTGAATGGAAAGCGTGATTCATCAAATTGTACATTTCTTGAAACAAAGATTTTATTGGTTGATAAATTCAAGCATCGATATCCTTTTTGAGAAATACCATAACCGATAAAAATACAAGGTTGGGCTCTCATTTCAAGTTTATGTTTGTTATAGGGTCTTGTGAGAGGAAAACATAAACAACCTAAGATACGAAGCAATGTATAGTCTGGTTCTTTATGGAATAGTAATTTGTAAGGTATATTGTTAGAAGTAAGATTTTGAAACGGCAATCTGTTTATCAAAAAAACTATGCTAGAGAAAATTTCATCCCAAAATTTTAGGGGTATTGAAGCATATGACATAGTAGCAAGCGATAACTCAACTATGTGTCTATGTTTTCTTTCGGCTCTTCCATTCTGTTGGGGTGTGTAGGGACAAGTTGTTTGATGTAGGATTTGAGGAAATTTCGTTGTGATAGGTTTGTATTCGGTCCCTCCATCAGTTCTTAATATTTTTATTGTAGAGTTTAGAAGGTTTTCTACTTGAGATTTGAAAGAAGAGAATATATGACATACTTCACTCTTATGTTTCATAAAATAAATCCAAGTAAAATGGGAATAATCATCAACAAAGGAAATATAATATTTATATCCATGAGAAGAAAGAATTGGGGAAGGTCCCCATACATCTGAGTGTACAATTTGTAAAGGAAAAGATGAAGAATGCAAAGAAATAGAAAATGGCAAAACATGTGCCTTTGCTTGTGCACAATTTGTACATAAAGATAGATCTTCTTTGGTACAAGGAAGATTGTTTGTATTTATGACTTTTATTGTAGTGGAGTTGGATGGATGTCCAAGTCTTGCATGCCATATCTTGGTAGTAGTTCGAGTACCAAGATGGGCGTGAGGAGAAAATTCTTTAAGCATATTGGTTGGAAACTTCATCTTGAGAGAATAAAGTCCATTGGAGCTAGGGATTTGTAGAAGTGGTGTCTTGGTGTGGTGATCCTTTATTGTACAAAAGGAAAGAAAGAAATCAATAGATATATGTGGATTGTCACGAAGTAATTGAGATAAACTTATTAGGTTAGTAGTAAAATTTGGAACATGAAGGACATTTGTGAGATGTATAGGATTATTAGAAAGTATGAAATAACAAGAACCAATATGATTAATGGAGAGACCAATACCATTACCTATTTGTAATTTGTCGGGTCCATTGTAAGCAAAGAAAGACGACAAATTGTTAATGTCATTTGTAACATGGTTGTTGGCACCCGAATCGATTACCCAATTTGTGGAATCTTGAGTTTGAGGAGTAGTTTGAATGGTATAGGCCTTGAATTTTGGATTTGGTTTCCAATTTGGGTCCTTACTGTATCGCCAGTAACACAATTTGGCACTGTGGCCCGGTCTGTTACAAATCTGGCAATTGGGCTTTGAAATTGTTGTGGAAATTTGGTTGTTTTCATTAGGGTTTAATTGTCGAGGCCCAAAAGAGTTAGTTCCTGGATCGTCTTTGTTGGGTTTGTAAAAGCCTGCTGAGTTGTTTTGATTGAACCTGCGATTTCTCCCCTCTTCCCGACCTGTGTAGAACGCCATTGATGGAGCTGTCGCTGTTGCTGCTTGATTCTGCAATAATGCTTCGTGGCTGAGGAGAAGACTTCGAAGATCCGAGAAAGATATGTTGGTGTGGCAACGAGCGGTAGATAGGGCAGCAACGATCGCATTGTACTCGTTCCCGAGACCATTGATGCAGGCTGTTACTAGATCATCTTCTGACAGTGGTGCGCCGATAAAAGCGAGTTCGTCTGCAATTCTTTTTAATCGAAGTAGAAATTCCGAGCACGATGAGTCTCCTTTCTGTGTCGACTGAATTTGCTCGAAATCTTCCAGCGCTAACCAAAGTTCTCTGGTTGTCTTGCTCGAAATCACCTGAGCTAGGAGTGGTTCGGATAGTGACGATTTGAGCCAACCAAGAAGTAGCTGATCTTGTCGTCTCCATGCAAGAAATGCTGGATTGAGCTGAAATTGTCCATTTGTGGTCTGATATGTTGCTTCTGGTGGCTGATTTTCGATGAACTTCGTCAGATCATATCCGTTTATCAGAGGTAGAATTTGGGACTTCCACGTCAAGAAATTGCTCTCAGTAAGTTTGATGGCAATTGGGAGGTTGAGAAATACAATAGGATCAGTTGATTGAAGCATCGGTGTATTGGTTTCAATGTTGGAGGTAGGAGAAGTACAATCGGTGATGTTGGTAGGCATTGTTGCCATTAATGGCTCTGATACCATATAAAGTGTAATGTAACAGAATGAGAAAGAGCTAAGAAGAAGAGATGAAAAAGATAATCTTGATTTTATTAATTGTGATGTTTTTATTACGGCCATCCTACTGAGATATATATAGATACAGAATATAAGCATAGCCTAATACAAGTAACTAACTGTAATTAATGTTTGTTGTAGAGATTATTTGTGGTCTTGTCTATACTGTCTTATGTGATGTCGTATATATTCTAATAATTACAAACATCCAATTCGATTAGAAGATGAATATTCTAGTTCTATTATAAGAGATTTGAATGACGAGATGGAGAGTTTGAAAAACATGAAGAAAGAATGGAGAGAAGGAGAGAAAATACGAGATTTGAATTGCGAGATGGAGATAGCAGAGATGGAGTGTTTTCATAGCCACTGACGACCTCGCTGTGATCCCTCTGGAGTTTGAAATCAGAGTGGAAGGACTGGTCTTTCCAGCAGTGGTTAGGCCCCGACACTGGTTCAAGGGACAGGTTTACAATAAATCTGACCTGCCTCCACCACCGTCCAAATATCCACAGCCTCTGAACCAAATCCCGACTGTGTTCAGGAGATCTGCCGGGGACACCAATGCAACTCCCAAGCTGTCTAGGTGGCTCGACGGTGATTTCGAAGATATCTTTCCCATTAGCCTTAAGGCTCTGAGGGAAATCTTCAAAGATGCTAATCCGGCAGAATTACCAACAGACCTCGCAGCCTGTCTGGCCCGAAACAAGGAGGCCATCAAGGCGAACAACGATGCATATGCTAAGTGGGAACAAGAGCAGGCATCGCACAGTAGAAAATTCGCACCATTCAGTACTCCGATTCTGGCAAAGCGGAGAGCCCAGGAGCCTCCGGAGCGCGAGGCTACACAAGAAGCAACACAAGATGAGCCACAACAAGAAGAGATCTGCACAGAATAATAGAGAAATTAAGATGAACTAAGATCTTTATTGATGATTCAAAGCAAGGAATACAAGTATTTGACTAATAAGAAGATAAGAAATGTATTTTGATAATTGGATGTTTGACATGATTCTTCACGATGAAGAAGAAGGAGTCTGCTGCCTTTATAGGCTGAGACAGGGACTAAACTGTAAATAAAACAAAGCAGGGTAGATCTGCAAAATGGCATAACAATCTGAAATATCTCTAACTAACTCAGCTCTTGTAGTGTTTCTTCTCCAGTTCCTGCATAATGAACACCTCCATTTGGACCCTTAATTCCTTCATAATTCATTGATAGGTATCCATCAAACGGCCAGCATTGCATCATATTATGATTCCTAACATTGTCGTTCCCTTGAAAGCAAGCTTGTCCCCAAGCTTGTGTAGATTAAAGGCTGGTAACTCCAATTGTCGCAAAAGCAAATTGAAACCTTGTATCAGATCAATTGAGCTTGCAGCACTGTACTCCTTGAGATGAATCTCTTCTGATGTGTTACTGGATGGTGCCAACTGTCAATGGCCAGCCTACTGTACTTTTTTGGCTGTATCAATTTTGCCCATATGAATTGTTAGTGGAAAAGGTTTGGAAAGGTTTAACAATTTTGTGTGAAGTTGATTCATCTGTCTCCCAACTAGCTTTATAGAATTTTGTCCAGTGTATGAGTTTTGTGCCTACCAGACATTTCCTTTGTGCATCATTTCGGCCAATGATAGTTATCAGAACACTCGCATGGTGATAACTGATTGCCCTCATCTGAACTAATCAGTTGTAATTGGATTTTAGCTTTAGCTGTCAAAAATTGGACAGTGAGTGTCTTAAATTCCCTCCAAATAACCCCTCTCATCATGGTGCTGGTACCACTGTCCCATTTCCAATCAAGGATAAACCCTATGACAGTTTTGTCCTTTTTTATGAGTCCCGTTTTAGCTTTCCCTACATCATTTTCCATTGGTACAGTATCCTTGTACCCATTATGTGACAAGATCATAAGATCACTCAATTTGAGACCTGCCTCCTTGAGTTTCAAGGCCTTGGGCGGTACTTTTTCCTTGGTTGTGAAATCAATACCCTTCCTAGCTGCTATATCTTGGTACCAGTGGTATGACCTTTGGTACAAGATCAAAGGGCAAGTGCCTAGCATTGCCTCATCCTCTAACCCCAGCTTGCCCTCAAGCTTTTGTAGAAATTGAGAACTATTTCCAGGAGCAATGTAGTGCCTTGTTGCTGCTATACCTCTCTGCCATGTCAACACAGTGAGCCTGCCTATGTTCTTCTGTGTGGCAATGGTGATCAATAGAGGTGACCTTAGATGCAAGGCCAAAACAAAACTTGTCTCCATCTTTTTAGTCAGAGATTGGGAAATGTGGGTCACCTCACGATTCAATGAGCCTCTGAGAGCTACCAATATCAAGCTGTTAACTTGTACCTCCTTATTTTCCATACTACCCTTTAAAATAAATTCCTTTATCAAAAATAGTATGTGCCATGAATTAAACATGCCTGTAGGATCAAAATTCATCAAAATCATGATGTCTTCTAATACCTTTAGTCTCAATTGATCTAATCATTCTATTGCTCCATACCTAACCCCTTGTTTAATTGGCATAAGCAGTATACTTTGAACACCTTGACTCTTCTTAGTTAGATGAGCAGTGAACTCAAAAATAAATTTTGGCTTTAGAAAATTTATGTATTCCATGTACCATTGGCACTGCATATTGGTAGGATGGTGTGTAACCATAAGGTCTTCAAGGATAATTTGGACTCTAGTCCTTGAGCCTGTGCTTTCTTTACAGCCTTCCTGTAATGTGAACCGTGATGTATCCCCCTCCTTGTCAGGAGCATCATGGTATGGTGATGAATCAATATCTGGTGGTTTTGGTGGAATGAAAACAAAATTCTCTGCTAGATTATCACAACCTATCTCTGGATAGTAAGATGGAATAGGTGCATCTCTTTTTCCCACAGGAATGCTAAGATCAAGAGCATCTCTCCTGGTCTCAAACATAGGAGTTCCAGGAACAGATTGTGGAGGGATGCACATCTCATTTGCCATTGTCTCAATTGAGGTTGGTGCCAGAAGTCTCTTGTCGGTACCAGACTGGTGCTGGGGCAGATCGACAAGAGTAGAGTTAGGCTTCCATTGAACATTACTTGTTGTTATCTGGAGTGCATGTAACTCACTAAAGGAATCACAATTTATGTTATCCGCTGGCACCAATGAGTGGTTACCTAGATCGAATTGACGAGGCTCGGTCTGTTCACAGTAAATCTGGGAAGGTTGTAGCTCACTATGGTTTGTAACAACGTCACCCGGGTCATCAGGTTCAAGGGAAGAGTTGGCAATTACTGTAGCAGTCGTAAGCTGATCTATACCGAGTTGGTGAAAACTGAAGTAGGCAGGTGTAGTCGTGGTCTGATTGACAGCTTGATTTATATCCTAACTAATGTGCTCATTTGCACATGTGTAAGGATCTTGGCATAGCAGTTCAGCTTGCCTTTTGGTAGAAATTGGGTTGGGTGATGGAACAAGGTCAGTGATGCAATGGTGTGGTTCTTGACATGGTGCAAGTAGGTGGTACAACTGCCCGTCAGGTGGTTTTGGTTGAATGGAAACCTGAATTACAGCAGTGAAGCTTGTGTTAGCACCACTCGTCACTGGGCATTGAAATGTGGTAAAATCTGGGCTGTGTCTCACATGGTTACCAAGTCCCTTATGCTTATTTAGAGTTGTTCTTGAAGAGGTCGGTACATAATCAATCTCTTCGTTATCAGATAATTGCAAAGTACCTTTAAGGAGCTCTGAAGTGGATCCGACATGACCCTCTATTTCACCTGAGCTGAGCTGAAGATCTGGGAGATTACTTTGCCAGTTCTCTTGTAGCAAACACATTGTTGACTCACTGGACTTGCCAAGGGTGTCATGGTACATTGGTGAAACGGGATCTAGAGGTTTCAGCAGGGAACCTTACAGTATCGTCACAACTTGGCAGAAGGTGAGTAACCAGTGGTGGGATTTGCTTGTCCTGATGTGTACCGATGTCGGCTTGTTGAGGCTCGATCGATTTACAGCATAGTGGAGAAAGTATTGCTGGAGTTGATGAGTATCGATGTCAATGTTCATAGGTGGGAGGACGATTTTCAGCTCGGGTGGTTGAGGTTGGTGATCATCCATGGTGACAAATCGTGCCTCACGTGCTTGAGCTTCAGCTAGCCTTATTCTGGCCTCAAATGTGGCCTCGAGATTAGCCAACTTCTCCTCTCAGTTGTTCTCCCTTTTTGTGACAGCGGCATCCTTCAGTTCAGCCAAGTCAGCTCGGATCTGATTATGGAGCTGGCTCGAGTCGAGTGGGGTAGGCGAGAGCAAATAGCTCTTGCTCTTGCTCTTTTGGAGATAGGGTGATAACAGGCAATCAAATGATTTAGGATTTAGGAATAAAATTGATTTGAATAGAAATAAGTTCAGCTCCGATTTGAGATCGGAACAGCTCTGATACCAATTATTATGATCTCAGATGAAATCATACAAGAAAATTATTGCAAAACATCAAAGAAATTGAGCATAAGGAATAAAATGGAGAATAATTGAGAAATTAAGATGAACTAAGATCTTTATTGATGATTCAAAGCAAGGAATACAAGTATTTGACTAATAAGAAGATAATAAATGTATTTTGATAATTGGATGTTTGACATGATTCTTCACGATGGAGTCTGTTGTCTTTATAAGCTGAGGCAGGGACTAAACTGTAAATAAAATAAAGCAGGGTAGATCTGCAAAATGGCATAACAATCTGAAATATCTCTAACTAACTCAGCCCTTGTAGTGTTTCTTCTCCAGTTCCTGCATAATGGACACCTCCATTTGGACCCTTAATTCCTTCATAGCTCATTGATAGGTATCCATCAAACGGCCAGTATTGCATCATATTATGATTCCTAACAGAAACCTATACTCCTTCAAACTCGGAAATCACAATAAGAGAATCTGTCATTTTAAGAGAGAGCGGTTCTGACTTGTTGCTTGGATTTATGACCTGAAAAGATATATGTAGGCAGAAAATTAGGCAATTTTGGTTCAAGATTAAAAGAAATGTAAGAACTATAGAATAAAATGTTCAAGATCATATATTTTGTGCAATACACTTTTGTGATTATATTCATGTACCATAACTGGCAATCTGGATAAACAATTAGATGCCAGCCAACATATACCAGCATATACCAGTAAGGTAGGGTTAAGCATAAATACAAGTGAAGTTTGTCATATAACCAAAAATCTTAACTAAAATAAACCAACAATAGAGAGAACATAACGAGAAACAAAAATGATCAGTACTAATGCTACTGTCACAGTTACAACCCTAACTGCTTCAATACAATCCTAAGGTATTGTTAATTAGAAACACAAAGAACGGTACCTGTTTGTTGTCCTTGACATATCCAATTGCGACCTCTCGTCGCAGAACTGCCCTTTCCGACAACTCTGAAAATGATGGGGTCTCACCGTCCTTCATGTACAGTCCCACTTCCTGTGAAGTTCAGTCACATTAAAACTAATATTTATGGCATAGAAAGAGTAAATAGATTCAACATTATTCTGGATTATACAAAATTGGAGACCAGATGGAGTGAGAATGATTGGTACACTCATAGATAGTACCAGGGGCATCCTCTTTTGGCATTCCCCACTATTTGCAGTATTTGCTACAAGCAAATCAACATTCTTCACATTGCCATTGCACAAAAGCATATGCATGTTACCTTATTTGCTACAGCAATCAAAATTCCTCACAATGCCATTGCATATAAGCGTATGCATTACCTTGATATATATTTCATCATCTTCAGAATTGAGAATATCCCTCCAGACCTCATTTAATTCATTACATTCAGCAACTGATATCACAAAATTTTGGTTTTCAATTTCTCATAGAAATTTGCAATATAAAAGAATTTATAAAAAAAAATCGTGTCAGTGGACAACAGAATACTTTTAGGACTTCAATGAATCAATTTTCTGAGTGGGTTTAGGGTTTTGAACTGAACTCAGTTTGGGTTTCAATAAAAAAAACAATCTTAGTGAAAGAAACACACCTAAATAAATAAAAGCAAATAAAATAAAATATGTCAGTAGGCCAATAAAAGTGAGTAGAAAAGAAATATCAGAACCTTGAGCTGTTACAAGGCTCACTACTTCCTCTGAGCCAATGAATAAGAGGGACGGCCTTATTTTGGAAATCTACAAACCAAAAAAGCAGTTGATCTCATTTTTCTTTAGGAAAATGTCAACTGAAATCAGTTCAGAAGTAAAAGAGAAAACCACACCTGCTTTCCCAGTCTTGTGTCAACAATTTCAGCCACCAAGTTTTCAACCTGTTAAATTAGAAAGATACAAAACTATCTAAGGAATGGATCAATAAAGCATAAATTTATTTTCTTTGGAAAAGATAAAAGACCTTCAAAGGCCCCTTTTTATTCTCTTTTTATACAGACAAGTTATGTATGCTGACAAACCTTGATGCTATATCTGTTGCATATGTTTTCAGCAAGGAGTAAAGAATAAGCTGAGTGTTTATCACCTTGAGAGGGATCTGTAAAAAAATCACAGGTTTCACTTTACCTTGATGAACAATTCTCAACTAAAATTGTCTTCAACTCATACCAAAAGTAATATATTTACCTACAGAAAGCCATTCTCTATCACATATGATAACTACAGAAAGCGGAATATCTTTTCCACCTTTTGTAGATCTTTTGACATTTAAAATAGCCTCCTTTACAGTTTCATAATTCATGGGACTTCCTACCTACCAACATAAACATTCGTAATGAGAGTCAATTTTTTTTTCTTGAAAAAAGAGTGAGAGGGAGTCCATGCCAAGTTTTCGAAAAAGAACGAGTAAGAGATGTCACCCTGTGAGAAACTTTTATATTCTTGAGTTGATTTTTTGAGATCATGTTGCGTTCTTCGACAGGTACTTCAGATAAAATTTCCTGAGAATATTAAAAAAACAATGACATTTTTTCGTTACTGAAATACTTTGTAATTTCAAGAAAGAAATGCTAGATTACACAAGATAATTGTACTTACCACTATACTACCAGGGCCAATATAGTTGTCATATTCTAGTATCATATCATTAACTTTTGGTCTCCAACCGATCATCAATATACATTCTGTGGGGCCTACATGCCATTCATTCGTCTGCAATATTAATAAACAGAAAAATAAACAAAGGAAAGCAAAGAACAAAGATTCAATCAATCATATTAACAACCTCATGTCATCATTTTGATAAAAAACTTCATAGCAGCATAGTAAGCCTGGCAATGGAAAACATCTACTACAAAAAAAATATGAACATTCTATGTAGACTTAGCTTCCTTGACATCTTGAAAAATATCCAAATTGCCTTCTATGTTACTCCTTACATAAATAATGGAGAAACAATGGGTACTTCGTTAACTTAAAAAAAACATGGACAGGACATATATATAATGCAATATTTTTTATCTCCTGATAAATCCATTGAAAACCTAGTTAGTTGGTACCTTTGATCGAGACTTTGAAGGGCGCTTAACAATTTTGCCGAGCCGTAACTTTTGTAGTTCTACGAAATTATCGGAGCTGTTTAAACTTGTAGAAGTTATCCCTTTCAGTTGAACAGGGAGTAAACTTTGCAGCTTTTTACCACCATACACTGGACATAGGAGGAGCAACTACAGGAAGGGAATCTTTAAAGAAAAGAAGCATAAATTTGAAAGAGAAATGTCCTTTCATTTAAATTAAAGAATAAGCATACTTTATCAGCTTCTCTAATTTCTTCGTTGTCAGAGGGATGAAACATTATCCTTCCCGATCTCGAAATACCACATACAACAGCCTGCAATTAAATGAAAGAAAATAAATAAAGTAATTATCAGTAAGCCAAAACTAAAAATTTAAAATATTGTCGAAAATTACAGATTAGGTTGCTGTTACGAAATCTCTTGACATCTTACATGTTTTCTAAAAACCATCCTATAATAATGAAAATAGTAATTAAACAATTGTAATTTATACCTCCTGAATTAGTTGTCTCACATGCATGTACTTGAAGCCAACCAGATCAGGAAAGCTATATAGGTTAAATACATTCTCTGGAAAGAAGTTTTACTTCAGATCATGTTCAGCAATTCATATGAAATAAACTAAATTTATAGGTTGGGGCAGTACTTCTGTAATTCAGTAAATGCCGGTAAATTTTTTGGAGCCCCTTCTGCCTAGAACACTGCACAAACAGCTTAGATGAAGCCATTTCCACTGGATGTACATTCAACCCTGTTATTGACTTCAGAAGGTCACTTGTAGTTGCGTTTGAAGCCTACAAAAATAAAATAATACAATAATTATGTTTTACTAAAAAGTTGGTTTATGTAGTTTATCATTAATTTTACCTCGACAATTGTCGGAACAGATGCAATGCTCGGAAGAGGTTGCAAGGCTAAGAGAGATAAAAATGCATCTGTATCTACTTCATACCTGGTTTTGAAATGAAATAACTGTTGCTTGAGTTAATGTACTATAAAAAAGGGACTTTTCAGTTAAAATGACATATTACATACAATAACTTCCGCACTAACCGGTCATTTTTTGCTGGTAAAATAATAATTGCCTTTGCTTTATTTGCAGCTGCCCTCTCAAATGACTTTGTCAAGCTAAGACTACAGCTATTGTTTAAACATAAGAAGTAAGTCGAGTGAGCGAGTGAGAGTGAGAGCGAGAGAGAAATCAAAAATATTATCACATACAACCAAAAAAAATAAAAAATTAACCTTTTGGTAAAGACATCTATGTGGCTCAAATCTTTAGTCATGCTATCAAACTTCTCTATCTGTTTTCTTGGTAGATCAGACAGAAGAAGAATTCTTTGCTTCCTTTTATATAAAAAACAAATAAAAAATAAAAAAATAAGCAATAAAAAAATCCAGTTAATTGGTCAACTGTAGCCATATGAAAGAAAATTTTGAAGCTGAATAGGAAACCTACCTAGATGTGGCAGTACCAAGTCGAATAGCTGACTCATGAAATTTATTTAATTGTTTTAATATGTAGAGAAGATGGCTATTAACCCCGCATATAATTATATGATCAGTCTCGATTACTTGTAATTGTGCGCCTTCTCGAATCTTTTGCATATGATGCTAGAAATTTGGGAGAATCGTAGATATGGTCAAATGCACAGACTTCTAATGAATAAAAGAAATATAATGTCTGTTATTCATATCCATTCTACTTGAAAGTTGGAAGTAAAAGCTAATCTTTTTGCAGTAACAGACACCAAAAGTTTTTTTAGTTCAAAACTTGCATGAACTCCAGGTCAAGTTAAATATTGAAAATTTAGCTCATTTTTTTTCAAATCAAAGAAGGTGGACTAATTTGTTGGGCTACAGCTCCCGAAAGCATTGTGGCATGGATTGGTTAAGTTAACAATTTAACATACAAAAATATTGGGAAAAGGAGCAATTTAGCCATTTCCCCTTGACTTACAGAGTAAACAGTGTTTAAATGAACAATTTTGATGTCTACACAGAGTTAAAAGGTGTTAAGGCATTGTACGTCCAGTTTATAGCCCCAAAAGTAAAAAAGATAATTGCTCAACCAAAGGAAAGAAGAAAACTTGTTACCCTAAATTGCTCTGTTGTTGTGCTGAGGAGGCGTGAGTAAAACAAGAGGCCCCATATAGCAAGTACGAAACCAAGAACTCGTTCAACACGTGTTTTTTGCTATATAAAAATTTAAAAGGAAATAAAAAAGATGCTTCAGTTCAAGTTGCAAAAAGTTCTTTGGTTCGTAAATAGGACAAATTCAAGATATACTGAACTCTTAAATGCGTGGATGAGGAACAAAGGCAAGCCCAAGCATCCCAAAAACAATCCTCTAGTGGATGTTGTTTGTTCCTGTTCAACCATTTACCAAGATTAAGTAAACAAAACAAGAAGTACATAGAACGTAATAGCCTAAAATTTTTCAAAACGGACTCCAGAAAGTATCATGTTACAGTTCTTTGGTGGGTTCCATTGAGGCTCTAATATGAAGTTACCTCAAAGCATAGCATCATAATGAGTGACTAGAGGTGGCAGAACCCGACCCGACCCGACAAACCCGCCCGACTCGACCTGCACCCGACCCGACCCGATATTTTGATGAAGTCAAACTACCCGAACCCGACCCGACCCGACCCGGGATGATTCGTAACCCGAGACGAAGCGACACATGAGCGACCTGAGCCCGACCTGACCCGACCCGAGACGACCCGTAACCCGAGATGGCACGACACATGAGGACCCAAGCCTGACCCGACCTGACCCGAGACGACCCGTAACCCGAGATGGAGCGACACATGATGACCCGAACCCGACCCGACCCGACCCGACTTGACCTGATACAACTTGTAAATTGATCTAATCCTATCTTGCTAACATCATAATCTAATTTTACTAACAAATTAACATCAGAGAAAGTCAAGATTTACTTGTACAATTCAATAACGCGATTCGATCTTGTCCAATTGAACTTAAAACTCAAAATAATACTTGAAAGTTGTCGGTGCAACCCGACCTGAAACTCGACCCGGTCTCGCCCGACCCGACCCATCACCCGAAAAAGATCGACACAACCCGACCCGAAACCCGACCTGACCTCGCCCGACCCGACACATGACCCGAAAGTTGTCGATGCAACCCGACCCGACCACACCCGACCCGATCCCAACCCGACTTTTATAAACAGTCAAACTAACCCGACCCGACCCGGCCTAACCCGAACCCGCCCGACCGACCCGACTTGCCACCTCTGATAATGACAGAGGTAACACTTTTGCTACAGATATAAGTAATGGTACAAAGAGTCAATATTCTCTCAGCTACCCAACTTCTATCTAATCCGCCCCAATAGTCCTGCATGAAACTCACGCCTGAGAAGGTCAAAAGTTGGATGGGTGGCCGGGGAAAGAAGTCCACCACCTGAGAAGATGGGTTCTTTGGCAGAGAGCATTTGTTGTAACCCAGGAACAATTTACTGAAATTATTTCTTTACTGCCTACATTTTTTTAGAAAGGGGAGATGAAGAATATTTTCCAGAAGAAGCTTTACCTAAAATTATAGAAAATTAAACCACCAATTAAGACAAAAGAGAAGCATGCCAAGAGCAAAACAATAAACGACCTGTAAAAAGCATGAAAAATTGTTAAACCAGCACAATCTCTTAAAAGGTACCTAATACACAGAGGTTCCTTCTTTTGGCTAACTTCTGTTGGAGATCACTAATCATATCCAAACACAATTTGGTCACTGGACTTTAGTTTGTTTCAATCAAGTCATTCCGCCACCTTTTCAACCCAACAGCTAATAGAGGGAGCTGTCACTGCCCACCTCAGCCAAAATATACAGCATGTCAACAGAATAGTTCTCAGCATGAGCAAACGATGCCCGCAGTATCCAAAAGTGTTAGTTCCCTTTTCAATGGAGTAATTTTCATTGAAAGAAACTGTTCGATGGCTTGAGGGGGACAAATCCAAATTTAGTGACCAATTTGTATTTGTGGTGAAAAAGATTGACCAGTAAGACCTTATCATTCACAGAAAATAACCTCTTAAGTCTTAACATAAAGCAAATGGCCTAGTAGCTCAAGTGGTAGCTAACTAGGATGACTTCAATGAGATCATGGTTCAGACCTCCATGAGCACAAAGTTTCGAACACCGCAAAATGGCATTTGAAAGTAATAAATGCAGGGGGTAACGGGACCCCTTATATATAAAAAGAAGTCTTAACATAAAACAGCTAAAAAGTTTAAATATAATCAAACCAGTACCATGAGCGGATATAGAATGATTCAAGCTTTTATATTTGCAATCTTACATGCCAATATTTCGTTCAAGTTGCACGTTGAACAGATAATAAAGCCGAGAAAAGCTCCATTTTATATCTTGCAAGGAAGGGGCGGTTACATCTAACTGGAGTGGCACAGGTCTTTTGGTGGGATCAGATATACATGCAAGGGGTAAATTTGTCATGAAATGTGATGACAGTATCAGTGGGCTTATCATCTTTCCAATAATTGGACGAATTTGATCAATCATGGCTCTGCATATGAAGTAGAAAGCCATCCATCTTAGGGGAAATTTACAAGTAGAATCCTGCAATACCATTGTAAGTACTCAAAAGTCGATGGCTAACAAGGCTGAAGATTTTAGAAGCTGCAAAAGTCTGACACAAATTGAAGAACTCCCAGCCAAACCACACACACAAAATGCAAACTGAACCAAAATATTTGACAATTCAATAACTGGAAGGTGGAAACCGGATTAAAAAAAAGGGCAGACCGGTGCACATAGCTCCCGCTTGCGGGGAAGGGTCGGACCACTTTGGGCTCTTTGTACGCAACCTTTCCCTGCATTTCTGCAAGAGGCTGTTTCCACAACTCGAACCCGTGATCTCCTGGTAACAAGGTGACAACTTTACAGCTGCTCCAAGGCTCTCCTTCGTGGAAACCCGATTAGATCCAAATTAAATGAGCCTTAAAGCTTCAATTGCCTGACATTAGGTCAGGCCTATACCAAATCCAATCTAACTTGGTGTGAGAACAAAGCATGGAGAACCCAAAATATGACACATAAAACTGAATTAGACCTGATCAGGACACATAAAACCCAACATGATCCCTAAATGACTCATTCAGAAAAAAAATAAAGTAAAATTGAGGAAAAAAAACTGAACTGACTCAAGAGACAATTCGAAGACCAGAATAAATTGAGCCCAAACCACCTTGCGGACTAACACAAAACTGATAATGATCTGGCCTGCATTTTATTTTATTAGCAAATACCTAATTAGCTTAAGCTCAACTGACCCAAAACCTGAAGAAAAAATGAAAGAATATCAAGGAACAAGACCAACAGCACCACAAACCAAACTTCACCCCAACCTGAACATGATCAAATGCAGATCCGACTTGACATACAACATTTGTCACCACCATGTTCTTCTGTTTGTTCCAGTAAAGTAACAATGAAACAACTAACTAGTTGTCATTAAGAAATAACCAAATCCTTGGAAAAGTACCTCATTAGTTGCAGCCAACTGGTCTAATTTAGAGCATGTGCAAAATCCAGAACTTTTAGGTGCTTCCATATGATCAGCTCTGGTTGAAATTACAAGTTCTATCCCTGTGAAACAAAGAATGATATTTATTATAAGAAAATTAAGTCATGAAGAATCTCTGTTTGTCAGCTCTCAATTGTTATCACTTTGTCTAAATCAGACAATACCTCTATTGTATGGGAGATTGCCGAAGAGAACATGTCGAAGATTAATGCCCAGTCTATGAAGTTTAACCGATCTGAAATTTAAAAATTAAGTTGCAATTACATTTCATTCCACAGAATCTCAAAATTGAAAATTATCTTAAGATATTGTAGTGATGTCATGATAGCGTTTCATTGCCAACGTCAGCAATTTTAGTTCAAACAGTGTCAGAAATACTGAATTACGAACTCACGACAAAAATATATTGAATTTCAAACGCACAGATAAATGAAAACCAGTAGACTGAACAAATTTATCATCAACAGAACCAAATGGAAACACGACACTGACAAATTGAATAGAAAATACAATGATAATTAATCCATGAGGAGGGGAAATGAATAACCTTAAAGGAGCGTGGAGATGAGAAGGTTTTGTTACGCGATCCGAAAGAGAAAACCATGAGCATCGCTGGAGCTGCCCACTCATTTCTTCTCGATCTACTCAAAATTCTACTCAAATTTTGAGTGATAGAGCTACTCAATCTTTGAAGCCCTTCTTAACGAGCAACAGCTAATTTTGTTATGTTTGAGGGAGTAACTGGTTAGTTTACTCTTTTCAGAGATAATTTCGTATGTGCCACTTAAAATTGGAGAAATCTCAGAAATGTTATTCAGAATCGGTTTCTTTCATATTTGCCATCCAAAATTATTATTATCTCCTATTTTCGTCATTTTTTTTTCAAAAAGACAAAAATGCTCCCGTCATGACTACTTTGTGTCCAAGTTCACTCCAGCCACCGCTGATCTCGCTACTGATGTCGCTCCGAATGATGTTGTAATTGACTTTGCGATCGATTTCGGAGAAGGAAAAGACGAACTGGTGTCCGTGCAAAAGAGAAAGAAGAAGCAAAGAAGTCATGTCAGGGACATTTTTGTCTTTTTGAAAAAATGACAAAATTAGGGAAGAATAGTGATTTTGAGTAGCAAAAATGAAAGAATCAATTCTGAATAGCATTTCTGAGATTTTTTCAATTTTAAACGGCGCAAACAAAATTATCTTTTTTTTTATTATCAGAACTCAGAAGAGATCTCTTCTTTCAGATCCGAAAATGCGGGTACTAAACTACATCTACATGACAAATTGAACAGGTCATTCTTTTTCTAGAATATCTCTGTATCTTTTTTTTTTAATGCATATATCTCTGTATCTCTTTTGAATATCTCTGTATCTCTAATTAGTTATACCTTTTTTTGGGGAGCTATTGACTAATGTTTATTTAGAGCTGACTCAACACTGATGTATCAGTACAACTTGTTTGATATTATTAAGACGTAATTGATAAGACTTGTATATCATATATTTCTTCAAATGTATTGAAAATCAAAATTGAGAGGGATCGTTGTCAATAATCTTGGCAAATGGCAATACATTTTTAAATAAGTTAGTAACTTTTAAATATTAAAAAATGTTATGACTATATTTTTAAGAATAAAATTAGTGTTTTTTTAGTTTGCAAAGATGATTGCTGAATATAGCTCAAATTTTCAAGTAAATGGACTTCAAATACAAATTCTAATCTTTGAAACTCTTTATCTATTTTAGAAGCAATACATACATATGAATTCAGTGATTGAGAGGGATCGTTGTCATTCATTTATTCCAACTTCGGTGATTGCATGATGCATACTGATGCCAGGCTATGATTAAATTGTAGTTTTGCGCTAAACCGGATAATGTATTTCGCTTTCCATCGTTATCAGGAAAAAATAGCTAGTTTGGCAGAGTTTTTATTTTTCCTAGTTCGGCTTCCCTCGGTTGTTACTTGTAACGCAAATTATTGGATGCTATCGCAAACAGAAAAAATATCTCAAGGAAATGCATTTCGCATTGGAAAGTTCAGATCGATCTTTACTTCTTTTGTCATTATTCAAACAGAAAGCACTTCTACGCATAGTTGCACAATTGATCTCAATATGCCCTAAATTTAATTAGAATTTGATAATTCGTATGGGGAAAATGTCAATTTTTTTTATCACCGCGAAATGAACGCTTTGGTGCTGAAAAATTATTGCTTTAAATATTTTTCGGACGAAATTGTAAGAGTTGATATTTTTCCGTCTACGGAATAGACATTTTCTTCTTACTAAAGAATTGACTAAAATTAGCTTTCAAATAAGCAATTCATAGGAGCAATTTTTCTTCTTATTAGGAGCATCAGAACTTTCAGTGCTCTTAATTTAAAAATATTGTTAAGCAATTTAAATTTTAATTTATGATGTTTATATTTTTTATAACAAAATATTCAGGGGGCAAAAAAAATTTTGGAAGATTTTTTAAGTACGTGTTTTGAATTTTTGAGCCACTTTAAAAAAAATTTAAAACACATACTTAAGAATTCTAAAAATATTTTTTTTTATTTTCTACCAGATTTTATATAAAAAGGTTATTGTGTATGATAAATTAAAATTTAAAACTATTTAAAACTTTTTTTAGTTAAAAACACGAAATATAAAATCAGAACTATTTAAAACTATTTAAAACTATTTTATACAAAACTTTTTTAGCATGATAATGATAATGATAATCTTGGTGAGATCACAAATCAGAACTGCGGAAGTAAATAAACAAAATTAAACAGAAAAAAATATGGCTACGTTGATAAGTCAGTGGTCATTATTATTTCTAACATATTAAGTGAATCTGAAGAAAAGAATAAAAATAAAATAATAGTCAATTAACTATGTTAGTAGAACTCTTTTTTTTGTCGAGCTCTATTTAATATAGTGGTGAGACACCGTCAATGCGAGTTTTAACTGTCAAAATTCCAAAGTTAAAATTGTTGGTTTCAAGAAATCTTGGTATATAAATATCATTCTTACATTCACAAAACAATCCTTATTTTGTTTTGCTTCGGTGATTTTAACCGTCAAAATTCAACCATAAACTAAAAATGGAATTACCTACCATTAGCACTGTCAAACGTACGAAATGATCACGCAAATACTCTATTGCATCTTACGTTGCGTTTTAAGAGCGTAAGAATTTTCTCTTGCATCTTACCTGTAAAACCCATGAAATTTTAAGCAATTAAAAACGCATGATTAACTATATAATTTCGCGAGGTTTATATTAAGAAACACTTAACTATGAATTAGATATTAAACACAATAAATGAATTACCATATGGAAAATTTGTACATAAATAAAACTTTAAACTTAATTTTTGTAATTAAATAAAACCATTCAAACAAATATTTAGAAAGGGATGAAGTATTAAATAAAACAGTATATGTATATATAACCGATAAAGTGTTATACACAATGATTTAATTTAGTGAAACAATAAATAAATTTATTATGTTTAAATAGAAACCCTATGCCAATTTTTGAATATAAATTAAACAAATAAAACCAATATACATATTGTATAGACAATCCTTTTAATTAATTTAAAGATCTACAATAAATAAATCATGTCAAATTCCTTAATTAAAACACTTATTTGACTAATATAAACTATATATTAACCTTCATGGGTTTTGGGAGTCACGTAACGAGTTATGAGATCCGTCTCCAATTCAAACAATTCACAACGTAATCAGCTGCACGGTTGTAGCCTCAAGAGACCCAAAAATAACATTAATAAACTCTTAGAATACACTAAGGACCCGTGCTGCGATCCTACATGACCCAATGGGTCAAAATCTTAGCTTTGCAGTGGGTTGGCACACGCAAGCTCGCAAGGTTCTAACCTCAAGGCCACCCCACTAACTTCTCTTTCTCCCTCATTTAATGCATGTTGTCCTCTCTCTTCTCTCTCCTTCGCTCACTTTCTTTTCTCCTTTTCCCTCTGTTCTGTGCCTCGGTCTCTTCACCCGTTACTTCCCCCCCTCTCTCTTTCGCTGCTTTGCTCTTCTCGAATGAACTTTTTTTTTCTTCCCTCCTTTTTGGTTGTTGTCTCTTCTTGTTCCCCTCGCTCGCCACTGTACCTCTCTCTCTCCTATTGCTTTACTGTGCGATGGCACCTCGCCATTAAGAGGGGAGATGCCTCTCTATCTTTCCCTTAACTTTGCACTCGAGCACTTGAGTGCTCGGGACAAACGGTCGTGGCCCCGTCCGTACCTCCCCTCCCTATTTAAGGGTGCTTGGCCCATGTTGTCTTCTCTTTTGGTTTACTTCTCATGTGTTGAGATTCAAAAACAAATTTCTTTTACATTCGTTTGAGCTCTTTAAAAGGAAAGGAAACAAGAGAGAGAAGGAGTAGGCAGGCGAGGCGGTGCAGTGGGTCAAGCTAACCTAGCCAAGCCTCTAAGCCGACCCTTTGGTTCCATTTACTGGTAAGTGGTAACCAACCCCTAAATCCTTTTGATGATTCTTGACTCGGTTTCTTTGCTCTTGTATTACTGTCTTGATGTTTGTTGTTTGTGTTGGTCGGGTTCTGGTTGCGGTTTTGTCTGTGTGCTTTTGTCGTTGTTGTTTGCTGTGCTGTGCTGTGTGAAGGTTGTGTGTTTTGAAAGTTATCGTTTTGATAACGAATTTATGAATTGTTTATGATTTTAAATGTTATTATACATTTATGTTCCTTGAGATTGATATGTTATATCTTTAGAAGAGTTCGAGAAGATGCTCATGGTCTTGAACCATAGAACTCTTTAGATGAAAACATATAATCCTAAATATGTTCACAATCGTGGTAATTAAAGGAAACATTATTTACCACGAAGATTGTCATGTGAATTGAAAGTACATTGTAGTTCTATAAATGTTGATAAGTGATTATCATTCAATGACATGAGTATATAAAATGGTAATTCTTTATATACTGAACATGACCTAACTAGATGGAGCATTATATGGATTGGTTTTGTGTCATTAATGTTTCCAATGTGTCTTTGAATCTTATATATGAGACATGTAAGTTTTTCACATGAGAAGTATATAATGTGATTACTATTAAAGTCAATTCAAATGATTGGAATGATATAGTAATTCGTTATGTACAACTTGTGCGGGAGAAATTTATATGTCAATATTATTATTGTCCCTCAGTTATTTGAGTTATGATATTACTGGACCCCTTGGTAAAATGAAATTATATTGCATGCAATATAACTGATGTAGTTATACTTATAATTCACTTGAGAGACCAAGAAAATAATATAATGCAAAAATGACATGATCCTATTTTGCATATTATTTAAAATATCATGAGACAAGGATAGACACGAATTAAGTGGATCAAGCACGTAACGACTATGTCGTTTGGGAGACTATAATGTAGTGATAGAACCTCTTATAGTCCATAATATAAAGTATTTTATATTATATTTCAAGATGACGTAGATCCTCTGTAAGGTCACACCAATTGAACAGAAACAATAAGTATTTTACATTTTTGAATGATGTATTTAATCTCATGATGCATGAGTTAAAATGCATGTGATAAAATGTTAAAGTAATATGTCATGTACAATGACATGCTTAGATCATAAAATAAATTTATGAGAATATATGTGAATATTATTTTGTATAATGTTTAAGAGCATTATAAGAAAAATAAATTAATTCATATTAGAATAATATAGTAATATTATTTACTCATAAATTAAGTCCTTGCAAAATATGATTAGGAAATAACAAGAGAGTAATCATAGTCATTTGTGTAAATAATTAACACAAGTGTTGCCCTAGAGCTTGGCTATATAAAAGGGTATGTTTGAGATGAAAAATGATTTTTTCTCTCTCTTGCTACAGTAGCATGAATAGTAATCGTGAATAGTAACTCCTTTTTCTCCTCTCTTGTGTGTAGAAAGAAAAACTCCATTGTTCTTCTTTTCCTTCTCTTGCAAGGTTTAGCCACCAAATGAAATAGCTTGTTCATTGAAGATTGAAGATCTAGGTGGTTGGATCTAAGCTCTAACCTCTACATCCAACTATCTAAGGATGCTTTAGGTTGTTGTTTAGGTTCAAGGTGAACCAAGAGACAAGGGTGCTTTCATGGCCGAAGAAGGAAGACGACGGTTTCCAAGAGACCTAGAAGAGGAATCGACTCCTCTCTACGAAGAGATTTGACAATCTCTTTAGGTATAATCTTTTATCCACTCTTGTGCAAGAAATAAATGTGTTATTTTCTGTTTTGTTGATGCACAAGAGGTGTTCGATGAAATGTCATAGTATAATCTTGCTTGCAATTGTTATATAAATAAGATCCTTTGTGTATTGAGTTAAATAGAGGCAAAAATTTTAATTTTCGTCCTCTTGAACTTACACATGAAATTCCAACACTGTGCACTATGCTGGCTGTTTGTTTCTTTGTTGGTTTGCTGGGCTGAACTGTGGGGAATATGGCCTTGTTGTGTTGACACCTTTGATGGCAGTGACCATCAAGCCACTGTCGGTGACCACTTTCTGGTGTTGTCCAAAATCTTGATCTGTGCCTTAAAACTGGGAAATTGGAAAATTTCGGGAATGGGGGTGCTCATTGGCACCTTGTGCCTGCTGGTGCTGCTATGACCATCTGGTACACTGGCAGGGGTGCCAGACTCGTATCGGGCCTCTGTGCCGATACTGGTACAACTCGTACCATTGCCGGTAAGGGTTTTACTATTGGGCTTGCTGTGTTTTGGTTTGTTGTTCTGTGCTTGACCGAGAATACTGTGCCCAGAATTGAGGCCTGGGCCCATAGGCAGATTTGAGCTTTTTATGTCCTTGCTGGACCTTTAGGAAAATAAATAAGATATGGGCCTTTGGGCTTTAATAGCCCACTGTACCTTTAATGAACCCTTTATACTTGACTAAATATGGGCCTATGGGCTGGTTGAGCCCATTTGGCCCATCAGATACTACACGGATATATTAATGGACTTTTAATAAATAAAAATATAGTTCTAGGCATTCTTGGGCCGAGTAGGTATTACACATATATTACACGACTAGTAGGTTTAGCCCAGAATACCTAGTATCTAGACCCGATTAATAAAAAGGACCGAGAAATGTATTATAGGGAGATGACGACCATAAGTTCGTGCAGCACGAACTTCGGCTATGACGCACGAGTACGGACTTCTGATACCACACAGGATTAACAGAAAATAAATAATTAATTAAAATAAACCAACTTGTGTTTTATTGTGTTTCTTATATATTTTTCTTCTATATTATATGTAGCACATATTATACGAAATAGTTAAGTAAATAGGTTAGTCCAATTATACGACGACGTAGTTATCAAATAACGTCTAACTTAAGACCATACGATGATTCGATTCAAATAACTAAACTTAGTATAATAATAGCAATAGGATTAAATAACTATAAGGATAATTAAGTACATGATATACACACACAATAGCTAAATAATTATAATAACGTGATTTATTAATTATAAAAGTAAATAAATATAATATATAAAGGGAGAATAGTTATCGCACATCGCCAACGTAAATTGGACTAAGTATAATTATATATATAGTATTATATATTTATCAATTTCTCTATATCACAATGTATTGCCCAATTAATTATGTACGATACACATACGTAAATGTGACTAAGTAACAATATAGACATAAATGTACATATTGATCAATTTCTCTACGTTATAATTAAATACAATACGTATAAACGTATATAAGTAACATCTAAATACACTACATATGATGTACACATAATTATGACTAAGTGAATAGTTAAACACAATAACATATATTGATCAATTTCTCTATAAGAATAATACCAATACACACCTATATTTATTAGAATACTTTATTTCTTCTTTGCTTAGTTTTAAATAAAAGTCCAACTAAAACTAATTGAATTTATAACATGCTTTCATCGTGATGTGTTTTATTTATATTCTGCACATTATCGTCCTGACGTCACAATAAATAATGGGAATAGTAACACAATTAAAACAACACTTGAATTAAATAAAAAGACAGAAACATGTCATTCATACACACACTCGCTGTGCAGCACGGACATTGCACGCGAGGTTTGACTAAGTAAAACTATTAAATAGATTATATTAGGAGCATCAAGGACGTTTCAACGCCATTACCTTTTAAGTAATTTCACTTTATTCATAGTCCCTCGACTAACTAAACAAACCCGAAATAAATAATTAGGAGGTCTAGTCGACTCGGACCCACACACAGGGGACGAGACCGATACTGTTGCATATGACGCTGAGGTCAGCGCAGACGCAGCAGAGTTTCCTGTAGATTAGCACCACTCGCGATTCAATCCAGGTGTGGATTCCTGGGGATTATATTCCTTTCAATTTTATTAGGACCTACCAGACTTACCTAAATTGAACTGCGGTACCAAACTACCAATAATTTGTTAATCAAGCCCGTAGAGCTTGAATTGTCATGTTCTCATACCGGTAACTGCACCATCAATTTAGACCAACTTGCATTGCATGTCATTGCATATCATTTTTACATGTAAGATCCGATATACGGATCGTATAGGCTATTAGCTATTTATAGGTAGTTACGTATTTATACTATATATATTTCGTTGGGAGTGATGAGAGTCGGGCCGGTGAGTTCTAGATTGGATGTAGTCTGAGGGCATCGTGGAGGGAGTATGTGTCATGGTGTCTGACATAGCTCATGGGATATTCTCAACGGGATGTCTTTAAGGACATTCGACTAATCCTCACCAACGATGATCATCACTTGATGACTCGTAGTGCTAGTTCGAGAGTTTTAATCTCAAAAGTCCTTATTATATAATATTATAATATTCCCTCTCTGAGTGATTAAGGTTCAGTTTCTCAGTTTAGAGTATGTGTGTCATATGTGGAGTATTGGAGCTATTCCGTTCTTTATATATTTCTATTAGCCGATGTTTCGAGATCTCCAAATATTCGAAGGGGTTCCTCTATTAACTCCTAGTGGGTAACGAGGAAATCTGGGCCTCTCCTTGGCTTTAACTAGTACAGGGAGTTCCATTTTTATTATTATTCAAACGGGTAGTCGGTTCCTTATTTCCGTATGACGTCTGAGACCGAGAGTTATGTTTATTATTTTCCTTTTTGTGAGGGTAGGCTTCTCGGTTCGCTTTTGATCGAGTGTGTGCTTTTATAGCCGCTCTATTTTTACCAGGGTGTTTCGTTCTGAAAACTCAGAATCAAGTTAGATTGGCGGCTTGATTACAAGACCCGTATAACGATACCCTTAGATTGGCGGCTGATATACTAGACCCGTCTAAGGGGGCGAATCCTGAAGTCCTACACCCGGGTTCTAAATTTGACAGTTTGTTCATTTGTCTGGTAGTTTGATATCTTCCCATATTATCTATTGTATATTACTATTTCTCATAAATATTTTGGGTTTCTTTCTCGTATCGTCTCTTTGGATAGATTTAAATATTTATTTAAATTGAATAATGGTTAAATAAAACACAAGCTAGGAGTAGTAAATTGATATAGATAATCTCAGTAAATGTGATTGGTCCAACCTTGAATCAAATATAATCCCAAAGGCTGGACCTTAATCCACACTGAGTATTTTTTTATAAATTACTCACGTTCCACGGTGGTTGTGGGGTCCAGGTAAGGAGCAAGAGTTCCTTTGACGTTTAGAGGAGAGCGCTAGGATGGAGTCATCAGCGTCTTCCGTTTTGAAGATCACTTCATTTGTTTCATTCATTTTTTTTGTTAGGATTAGTGTGCAGTAGGTTAGCTAGGATCGGTCCCACGTCCTTTGGTGGGATTGTCCTCGTCTGTATGTATTTTATTTTTGTTTAGCTTCCGCTATAAACTTTGTATCCAGACGTTGAATTGTATATACATATATGTATTTGTTGGATGTTCATGTACTGTGTGAAATGTGTGTGCTTTTTCTTAAAATTAAGTATAATAAATTAATCTTAACTGCATTTTTTAGTGGTAAATTAAGTCTTTCGTGTACTTGTGATCAAGTACACGTGACGAAATTAACACCCCTAAGCTAGTTATTATTTCTGGAGTGTGATATTACCTCACGTTTAAGAAAATTTTCTTGCGTTTTAGAACTTGAAACCATGACGTTCTAAAAAAAACTAATAACAAGGCATGCTATTTTTTTCTGGCTTCCCATCAAATACGCAAGTATTCATCATCTAGCCTGGCAAATATTGATTTTATAAGGAAAACATATAGCGTCAAACAAAAAGTATCAATCACCGAAAGGATCAAACATGAGTATCAATCACATCCATGCCAGTTAATGCATCCATCTCACCACCGAAAAGATCTGAATCAATATTGCAACATGGCTGAGCTAGCACCTATATGCTATATATTACAGCTCATGAGACATTTACACAATTACACTACTCAGCAGTTGTACTAACTTTATCAGTTTATCTTAAAAATCAAACAAATAAACCATAGGAAGCCATACAATCATAGATCAACAAAACCAGGCCCCATAGTTGCAGCCATGGCATCGGATTACATAGACAAAACAAACACTGAATAACCAATCAAACCATTCAGAGAGAACATGGAGCAAATAAACACATTCGAATATAAACTCATTACTAAAACTGAATTGATAAAAGCATTACAGGAGTAGTCATGGGGCACGTGCATAGATCGTGAGTATATTTCATGAAAGGGTGTTTGAATCAGGCTCTGGCATGATCAGTTCTGATTGATTGATCATAAGTGCCATGCATTCTTCCATTAGCCCCCTCATCTTGTCCTCGGGAATATAATACAGTATCATGTCATAACTCGTAACATATAATAGGATGAACTCTCTCACTGAGGCCTGAGCATCAACGGAGAGCTTTCAGAGAGAGAGAGAGAGAGAGAGAGAGAGAGAGGCAGTGCCCTGCCATGATTGTAAAAAAAGTTTTAGTGTGTGAGAGAGAGAGAGAGAAAGAGGTGCAAAAAATAAGCAAAAGGAATGGAGACAATGACCTCCCTTGGCAGCTTCTGCCAAGTTTCTCAAAAAAAAAGGAATGGAGACAATGACAGAGAGCATGTGCATCACTGCTGTCTAGTTTCTCACATGCATTCCCACGAACTTGTAAAGTATATAGAACTAATGAAGTGAGTACTTACGCGGGACTCCAGTTGTGGGTTCTGGCCACAACAAATTTAAAAATATTTGTACCAGAAAAGAAGGGTGACATTTGGTCAAAGAGGAAACTAATAATTTGACCTGGAGCCCTTCAGTGTGCTTATTTAAGAAAAAAATGAGGTCGTATATTAAAAAAGATAAGAGAATATAAGAGAGGAATGAGCTGTATACACATAGATTAGATCTGTTGTGATCTAATCAGATTATCCAATCACAGATCAAATAATTTGACCAGGCCGTTTTCATATAATTACAGAGATATGATTATATAAGTATGAGATGAATAAATCAATATATACCCATACATCAATGATGTATAATATAAGGATTAAGAAAACATAGCATCTTTTCCTACTTGAGACCGCTGACTATGTAATTTATAAAGTTGAAAGGATTTCTAGCAAAAGACAATGCATATTTTACTGTAATCACAGATCGAGTCAAGATCAGATCAAATTTAACCAGGTCTATTCATATAATTACGGAGATATGACTATCTAAGTACGAGATGAATAGATAATATATACCCATACAGCAATGATGTATACAACTATACAAAAACCATTGCATATTTTCTTACTTGAGATCTCACTATATTAATTACATTAAGAAACTCTATAAGATAACTTTCCATGCAGAAAATCTGATTAGGCCAGGATGTTTAACGTGTTAACCCAGCAAATTAGTTTATAAAGTTGAGAGGACTTCTAGAAAAAAACAGCATGCATAATGTAAACTACTTTAAGGGGGTAAATTATTTATACAGATATACAGTTTTCAACACACACACACACACGTGTGTATGGACAACCAATTATTGAGAACAGTGACAGCAATCCAACTAATAATTTGAACATTTCAATGCCCCAAATTAACTTATTTCGATCAATGGCGAAATGATTCAAATTGCATCTGATTTAAATCGTTTAAAAAAATCCTAGCTAAATGCTGAAGAATATATCTTTAATTTTTCTTTCGCAAATTTGACAAGTTTTACATTTCAGAAAAATGTATAGTGCCAGAAACCAACTAGAGAAATATCAAGCATATCAGAGTATCAGAAAATGTAAGTATACTTCAAAAAAATATCCTAACATGAAAGGTCACAACTTACAAGACAAAAAAAGGAGAAGGCATCCAACTACTTAATTGTCAGCTTTTCACTTCAACAAATATTTAGAGCCTTTCTACTTAAAGGTCACAACAACATGCATTGAGCATAGTTATTTTATGACCAAGGGTAAAACAGATATCTGATACGAAGATGATAAAGCATTAAGACTTAACCAAATTTCCAAAAAAAAATGATTTCAGATAAGTTGTGATCCAGACTTATTTCAGACCATGTAGTAAATAAAATATGATCAAGTGCAGCAACTCGCATCTCACATACTGACATACTACTGTCTATAAGTGAAGTAGTCAGGTAAGGTGGATCAAGTTTAACTTAAAAATAAAAATAAAAGAAAACCCTAAAATAAATAATTCCCATGAGTTAATACTGGTACAGGTCATGAGTATAGTAGTAAGTCTAAAATACTCTAAACTCTAAAGCAACTTCTAAAGAAAATGAAAGGAAAAGAACAAAAACGAAAAAAGTTCGGTGCAGCATATACCATTGGTATAATGATTTCAAATCTAAACAAAGTATATCTGACTATCTTTAATACTACAAGAATACTCTGCCTCTCCTGCGGGAAAAGGAACACGTGCAAAAAAGTCCAATTTTACATGATGGTATGGTTTATCCTATCTAGAACAGCAGAGAAATTTAATGCTGAAATTCTTGATCATACAAATTGTCTGGTCATCTTTCTATTAAATTTGAATAAAGACGGATCCTTAAAAATAAGCAATTAATTATTGATTGGAGAAAACATACCTTTAGTGGGGAAATGGAAGTAGTTGCACGAACAAGGTCATGCCAAATAAACAAATTTGCAACTCCTACCAATATCTAGGAAGAGATATTTGTATATAAGATGATATGAGTTTAAGAATCATGCAACTTAAATAAAGATTATTATTAAGAGGTGGACCACACCACTCAATAAAGAGTGACGTAGCGGATCTAACCAGTGGAGTTAGTTTTATGTCTGAATACATCAATAGAATAGACCTAACCTAATAGCTACATATATGGAAAATGTCACACATTTTAAGAAATCTAGAGTTAGATCATTTCTCTCTTACTTGCTTGTCTTGATTCTTGACCATGCTGTCGGTGCCGTAAATTAAGGTCTCACAAGTACCATTAGCCATAACATAACCTTTCATGTGTATCTTATCCATTCATACATATAAGTTACCGACTGTCAATCTGGTCACAAACCAGTCCGGCAATACCACAACAGCCAGGGCATGTACCAGTATCAACGATCATGCTGACTAAATTGTTTACTTTCATAGGATGCATTATAAAAATAAATGAGGTTTGCATGATGCAAATTTAGTGGAAGTAGGTGGAACTACTTGGATATAATTTGCTATGAGAATGAGATAATCATCAAAGACAACAACTTCTGGAGCATTATATAAAGAGGTGTATCAAAAAAAGCAAGTAGTTAGAAATACCAAATTTTGTACTGTAATCAGAAAAATCGGGAGAAAATGATTAGCTGTGCAAGACCAACCCCATCTACTTCCTTGACCTATTATTTACAACACTAAATAGTCAATCTTCATCCAAATCCCAATTTAACAAGTGTTAGAGATGATTAATTACTCACTATATTTTATTAGTAAAAAAAATGGCAGGTAGCATACAATGTCACTAGAATTAATAAGATTCCAATTAATTGCCTCATGAAATGCTAATAATCAGAAGCCAAGATTTACATCCTCTAAAAATGATCAACTAGAATCAGACAACCAAACAAGATTAAAAACCAACAGACAGCATGTACTAAAAACAAAATCATGACCCAGGGCAATTCCGATATCCGTGTAGCAACTGTGATGAAATTTGGTGTCTCAGATGAATCGTGGGCTGATAGCAGAAGGAGAGCTAAACATTGGAAAGCTCAGGATAATTTGACATTAAGGTTATTCTTTCTAAATTACCAGCTGTGGCTAGCTAAGTATATAAAAATTACCTTGTACAACTTGTGGTGCTCTTTCCTTCATGATTTGATCTTTGGATTAAAAAAAATACCAAATGCTGATAAAACAGAAGTATATTCTGAAATGTTTAGACTATAGGGGTACCAAAAGAGTACTGATCTGAATCTGTAAACTTTGGTGAATGCTTTAAGGAAGCATGTCTAATTCAACGCAATAAAGCAAATAGGCCTCTTTTAAAAGAAGTAGAGCAAGAGGTGCTGGAGGTCCTCTAATACATAATTAGACACCAAAATATAGTCTTTAATTTGACCTAAGAGCAACTTGATTAGCATTGTTGATAAGGGTCCAAGGCATCAGAACCACATTAAATATCATGATTTGCAAAAGACCACCTATAAGTTTCTGATTTACCAGAAGAGAAGTTACTAAACTAAACAGTACACAATCAAATTAATTCATTTCTCAAGGATTCGTGCACAAATTATAAAGCGAAGACATTGAAAACGAGTGTAATAGCTTGCCAAATAGTTTCCTAATATTGTGCGGAGATATTTACTAGACTTCATCGATTAATTGGAACAATTCCCAAACAAAAGGCGCAGTTTAGGAGGAAAACAGAGAGAAAACAATTACCTTAATACTCCTCTCCAACAACAACAAATCGAGTGAAATAGCCTCGTTACATACGAATTGAAGATTTAAGGCCAGACCGTACTAGAAGCAATCAGTCTACAATTCTCTAGATAAGAACAATGAAATTCAAAATTGAACACATCGAAATTGTATTCATTTGTTGAACCGAAATTGGAGATAATTCAGAGCACTTGCTTGGTTTGACACTGCTTCGGCTGCTGCCAGGTTAGCCCTAGTTGAGACGATCGGAACGAAATCGATGGAGTTCAACATCGGTAGCTAGAAATTTTTTTTTTTTTTTTTGCATTTTAAATGCGAAGTCTAATAAGGAGGGAAGGAGGTAGGATTTTTCATTTAGATTTAGATTTACGTGGGCTCAATTTCAGAACAGCGCTTTGTCTTACGTTTTTAAACAGTTTATCGCAGTCAATGCACCGATTTTTTTAATACTGAAAATTTAATAATAAAATTATAAATAGAAAAAAATATTAATCTGAAAGTTCGAAAAATAAAAAAGATCGGTGTTGAAAATATCGATTTTTTGAATTTAATTTTGCTGCAAACGAAAGTTGGCTTTTGATATGCTTTTTTTGTTGGATTTGTTATTAATAAAAATATTAATAATTTAATTCATGAGTTATATTATATTTAGCTAATTTTTTATAATAACTTCGACTACGTTTGTCGAGATCGTAATTAGATTTTTTATCATCATAAGTTATCGAGCTGTAGATATTCGAATCTACTTCTATCTCGTCGAGTCTGAGTTGTGGTCGAAGGAATATATATCTCAAATTTGGCTCAATATTCAACTTATGTTTTAACTAGTATTTTTTTTTGTAATGAGTTTGCGTCCGAATCAATTTTGAATCGCTCGTTTCTTCGATCGCAACTCAGACTCAACGCTATGGAAGTAGACTCGAATACTTACAGCTCGATGACTTGCGACGGTAAAATAAAACTAATTACGATCACAGCGAACATAGTCGAAATTGTTACAAACAATACCTAAATATAACCTAACTCATGAATTAAATTATTAATATTTAATTAAAAATAAAAAAAGCAAACAAAAAAAAACTTTCATTTGCAGCAAAATTAAAACAAAATAAATGGTCGGTATTAGCAAACCGGTCTTTTAGCTTTTTGCAAAAGACCGATTTTCGCAAATTCGACGATTTGATTTTTCTAAAAAGTCAGTGTTCAAAACTCAAGTTTTTTCTATTTTTCAAATTTTCGGACTAATTTTTTATTTTATTTATAATTTATTTATTAAAATTTTAATATTAAAAAATCGGCAGAAATAACGGGGAGTCATTTGGTGTAGATGTTCTCTCGTTTATTTTTACGGAGACGATTTTACGGACTTGTAAAAGCCGACGACGTGGAGGTACACGAACAAAGGAATGAATTTTATAATTTTTTACTTAATATAATGTTACAATGTATATACATCAAGTTGCTAATATTTTTACAGAAAACATATGGGGTGTCTTACAAAATTGCAAAAAGGTTTTGAAATATAAAGTATAATATGTAATAAACTTTAAAATATATCAAACTGATACAGGGGTCATTTAACCCCTTCTCTCTCTAATGGATCAGATATGATTAATGAATGTATTCTAGCATTTTAGGATATATCTATTCAGATTTATTAACAAGCTTGTGAAAAAAAAATTTAACCCTCGTTTAATTTTTTTTATGATGAGTAAAAAACTTCATTTATACCGTTAGAAGAATAAAAGTCATTTAATGTCTTCAAAAAAATCTGTTTAAACCGTTTTAACTCGAAATTATTGCTTTACAGTTAAGATATGTGAAATGCCTATATCGTTAAAAGAAAAAAGTCATTATAAAAGTCATTTAGTGTTGTTAAAATATTCCGTTTAAACCGTTTTAATTCCAAATTATTGCTTTACAGTTAAGAGGTGTGAAACGTTTTTTAAATAAATTTAGTAATTTTAGTAATTATATGAATGTATTCTAGCATTTTAGTAATTAATGCTTATTTAGTTATCACCAAAATTAATTTATGTGTTTGATATTGTACTTACTTTGTGCAATAGATGGAGGTTTCGTGGCTTATCAGTTATCACTATACTATGCAAAAGAAGCTGATTTTGCTTGAAAGTTCGACGCATTTGAAAACATTCTATGTAAATGTGTTGCCAAACCAAATTATAACATACTATACAAGTATATATTCTTATAATAATCTTATTATAGATAATCATTTCTACTCGGACCTTAGAATATTTCACTTAGAAAAAAAAACATAAATCAAAACAAAATAATAAACCCAATACAACTTATATATGTGCAATAAAGTTTTCAGTGTACAGCATAAACAGAAGGAAGAGAAAAAATTTCAACATTTATGTATTTACAGAGGCTCTTCAAGGTTACTAAAATTTTGCTTTTACGATTTCATCATTGTTTAATGTGAAATCCCAGAGATCACCGTATTTTTCATTGAAGTCCCAGATATCCATGGAGTTGTAATCAGCGATCAATTTGTCGCGTGCTCCTCTCTCCATGTTGTAAATCTCGGGCTCAAAATTGTGGGGCTTATCTGGCTTATCCATCTCTATTATGCAAAATGCCGTTAACCATAGAGCTGCTCCTATGAACATGTATTCTTTCTGCACAACATAATATATTTGATTTATGTTATGACATTTCTCCAAGTCAGAGAAATAAGGAAATTTAACCCCAGACGAAAGGATAGAATCCTCTTACCGGCCCGTCAAGAATCATAATAGCTAAAACCGCAGGAAGAAACAACCAAGATATCACACCTGTAATAGACATATGTAGTTACATAGATAAAGACTATATATAAACAAATCTCTTTTTGCAAATTAGATAAATTGTGACATAAGCAAGGGAAGTTGCAATATTGTGAACCTTTTCATGGAGAAGAATAATTCACAGATTCCATTTATTCCAGAAGAATATTTTTCTTTTTTAAAAATAAATTTTACCTCCAATTGACAAATTACGAATCATAGAATAGTGTTTACTTCACCTTACTTCTCAATTGACTAGTTGATAGAATTAGCACAACAGGAACAATGGATAAGAGGCACAATATTCTTTATTATCAATTTACTAGTGAAAATGTTGACAAACAAAGGTAGTTCACAAACGAAGCTATAAAATGTTTACCATGAAATCAAGAATCAATCCAAGTAGAAAGCGGAATTTAAATGTCCCTAAATGTTTGGCAAGATTAAAAGTTGGGAACTAATCCGTCATACCTTGGAACCCAGTAGGAGGTTCTTGTGCATTGTACTCTTCCGACACGATTTCCCAAAAGCCTCTCTTTTCTGACAATGGTGCATAAAGCATATTCCAATCCGTATTAGAATTTGTTAAGATGTTCTTCTTTAATATCTTATGTTAGATTGGATCAGGATTCTTGGCATTATACATTGAAAAGATATCTTAGGTTTACTGCTTTATGTTTACTTGAATTTTATTTATGAATTTTATGGCAGGATCAGAGGTTGATTGAGGCTCAAATCTGTATTTATTTTCCAGATTAAAGCCAAACAAGTGAAACAACACAGTACCTAATTACAATTAAAAATCCCACTTAAAAAGGTACCTAATTACCTAATTAAAAATGGCCACTTATCCAACACAGTACCTAAGTACTAATTAAAAAAGGTACGCAATTAATATATTCTCAAATTACACAGTAGGAAAAAATTTGAGTACCTTCATGACCTTCATGATATGTATGTGCACCATCCCACTTGCCATACTCAAAATCCTCCTGAAAGTAGAATAAATTGACACCAAAAGCACACAACGTCACTCTGTATAAGTATTTTAAAAAACACACACACACACACACACACACAAAGAAAGGAAAGAAACTATTTAAAATATAAACAGTTATAAACTCACAGGATCAACACCGTTAGTTCTATAAACGTCAATTGGATCCTCTTGAAGATCTGGTTCAATCTCAGCTAGCGCCCCTTTCAACTTAGTAGGTTTCCGGCTGATTCGCTTCAGACTCAAACGACGAGGTAAAGTTAAGGTTTCGCGTGAAGAAGCCCCAATGCTTGCTCTTGCATTTGAGTTTGAAATGGATTTAGACCTGATTGGAGGGAAACAAGCGATGGCGCGAGTTGGCGATGCCGCCGTAGCCATTTTTTGGGTTCTCTGTAGTCGGAATTTTTCATCCAAACGAAGTAGATAATAACGGGAGAAAAAAATGAAAGGTGTGCGTGTCTGTGTGAGAGAGAGAGTTGGTACAATAGGAACCGTTGGATCTGATCACGCGATGATGGATTCAATTGGAGCGAATGGTCGAACTGGCAGGGCCTGAGGGCTTGAGCGCTTGAGGCCTTAATTCCTTATCCACTCTGATATGTTTGTCACGTGAGGATCACACGAAGAATGTCGTTTTCGTTTCCCTTTTTTTTTATCAGTCGATTGAAACTTTGAAAGAGCCCAGATCAGCTTGTTATTGGGTCATTAAGGCCCAATAATAACATCGGAAAATAATGTCAATTTTTTTATTCATTGCTCGTAGGCTCACAACATACACAATTACAAACAAATCAGAAAATAAAATAAAAAATCTTCTTAAAAATAGTTCATAACGAAACCTAAATCTCAGACCTCTCTCATAAAGATCTTGTGCCTCACCACTACATTAGATATAATTTGTCATGAAAAGAATGTCAATTTAATATTCGTGTATGTTCAACAAAATCACATTACAACAACTAATTTTCGTGGAATTCATCAAGTGAGGAGGTATTCATAACAAAATTGCTAGGTGCACCTCTGAGGCACATGATTTGTTCATGGAGATATATGTAAATAATTATGTAAAGACAAAACAATCCTAACTCATATTAAGAGGTGTCAAACGTGAAAAACTAAACATAATTAAGGCATTTCTTTTTTCGTTCTGTTTCGTCCACGAAAAAAAGTTCGTTACGTTTATCGTTCTGTTTTACAAATCAATTAAAAAATCATTTCGTTACCGTTTCGTTTGTCACAAAACAGAACAAAACACGTCTGTAAACACGTCTGTGATATTTCATACTAAATATGTTGAAACTGAAGTCAAAATTTCATTTCATTACCGTTTTGTTTTACATGAAAATGAAAATATGTTTCGTTTTGTTTCATTTTCAATACAAAAGATAAAAACTATTTCGTTTTTTTCGTTTACCACGAAACGAAACAGAACACGATCGAAACAAAATCCGTTGACATCTCTGGGTGGAAACCGCGTCCTCTGGAGATATATTTTTTTTCTCTCCAGAGAGGAGAGTTAATATGAACAATCGAATTAAAGATCAACGCTCGACCGTCAATGATATGATCTAGAAGAGATTTTTTATATTATTAACCTACATTGTTGATTCTTAATTCGACGGTTCAGATCAATACTTATCATGTCTTGAGAAGTGGAAAAGAACTCTCCAGATAATATCATTTCGCTCTGCCTCTCGGTGACCTAACTCTGCCTCAATTAAAAAAGAATTCATAGTGGGATATCTAGTTATACAAAATAGTCATTCAATAATTCACATTACATCGAGATTCACACGTACAAATTTGATTTAATTTAAATTGAATGGTTGTTTCGTATTCGGACGTGAATTCATTAAAAAAAATACTCAAGTAGCATCAACCATTCAGCCACGGCCACATGGCAGAAAAAAATACTAATTAGATATGCACACGCCATGGCCATTGGCCAGTGCCCTTTCGCCGGGTCCAAATCTGCTATTATTTTGGAGTAAAAGAGGGTCCTATTATTCTCTTCTGGACCGTAGGATTAAAAATGGAGGGTCCGATCATCACAGATAAACTGCAGGAGGAGGATCTTTTGATTTTAATCTGACCCGCTCATTATAATTCAACGGTCCGGATCAAAGAGAAAGAAAAGTAGGGGATCTCAATCCCCTTTCGCCTCACTCAGCTGTTACCTATTTCTCCTCTCTCCGCCATTATCGCGCACTTTCTCGTTCATTTTCTTTTGTTCGCTTTCTTTCTGGGCCCATGTAAGTCTCTCTCTCTATCACTCACGCACCCACTCCAAACATCTGGTGAACAATTGTGCTCATTGCATCTTTTATCATGATAAATATTCACTTGAACCGCATTTGTTCCAGGGAATAAAGAACCTAGAATCGTGATCGATCCAATTTCGTCAATAATATAGCCACAATGAGATATCAATCTCTTAATTTCATCAATAGTGTTTGTATGAGAGCTTGAGACGAACAAACAAACCTAGTATTAGATTAAGTTTGCATTTTATATTTTATAATTTTTAGCCGTGCTAGCTTGATTTCATCTTCTAAATCGACCATGGAAGCATCTGACGCTTTGTCTGAGAAGGATATGCCGCTTGGATTGGATTCTGCTACAGTCGACGAGTACTCATCTCAATCTAAATTGCTTCTCGAGTTCACCAACTTGCCTACTATCAACAAAGCTTGGGCTTTCAAACCCGACAATGGTACTGAACAGTTAATAGCTAGTTTTTCTAGCAAATCTTTTGATACTTCCCTTTAGTTAATGGAGGAAATAATGAAATATTGACCCCTGAAATTTTATTGAAAATATTCTTTTTTATTCAAAATATTCTTGTGCTACATTTTTTATTTGGAATAAAGAAGGGGAATTTGAGAGCATTTTTTGGGAAATCAATATAGGACCCTTGTGCAATTCATGATCAGTACGATAACAGTTGGGCCTGTAATCAGTATTGAATTTGATAAGCAGGTAAGATGAACTTGTGTAGTGTAGTGTAGTAGTCAGTTGACTTTTAGTGATGCTTTCAAATGAACAATGGGAAAAGACACTTGAACAACACTATTAGTTGTATCCTAATTGAAGTTTCTAGCCAGAACAATCACATGTGAAGAAAATCACTTACTTTCTGAGAAACTGAAATTTAACAGTGCATACATCCAGTTTAACTGGTGCCACACCAAAATCAGTTTCCTGCCCGTTGATCGAATTTAATAAATAACGATCCTAAAATATAAACTAATTATAGGTAATGCCTTTACATCAATGTTTTTGGTTAGCCAGACAAACCTGCTGGCAAACAAAAGGCGCAAATCAATCCTCTCTACACCTATCTCAAATTCCAAGGACCAAACTATCAGTTCCAGTGGTCTTCATTTCCAATTGAGATCACTGGGGTATCAACTGTAGTACCATCTCCTTCTGGCCTGAAGCTACTTGTGGTGCGGAATGGAGAGGGGGACTCCCCGACAAAACTTGAGATCTGGAATCAGTGTCAAGTGGAGAAGGAAATCAATGTCCAACAATCCATTCATGTAACAATTTACACGGATGCATGGTAATTTTTCTACATTTCTCAGGCTGCTATGAGCAACTTTTTGTTATCAGACAGTGAACTTCAAAGAAGTTACTTGCTCATCATTTTTTATTCTGTTCTTTATTGTGTTTGATATAAGTAGCTGCAGTGTCCCTGTATTGGTTTTCCATAACAGATTTATTAATCTTGTTGAAAATCTTTATTTGTAGCTACATATTGAAATGGTAATTAGTGGTTACTGACACTATATCCTGAATAATCATAGTTCAGAAGAAGGCATAATTACTAATTGAGAATTACATGTACGATTGAATGTAAAAGAAAGAAGCTTAAAGGGAGATTGTCCTAAATTTGTAACTGTCTTCTGTTTGTTTAACATGGAATACATCATCTCTAAGGTTTGAAGGAATTTCTTGGAACAAAGAAGAAAACATGATAGCATACGTAGCTGAAGAGCCACCTCTACCAAAACCATCATTTACAGACACTGGATTCAGTAAAAAGGGATTGAGCGAGAAGGACAGTAACAGTTGGAAAGGCTAAGGGGATTGGGAGGAAGAATGGGGTGAGACTTACTTCAAAAAAAACGTCCTACTCTTTTTGTTCTTGATGTTTCCAGGTATTTGTATATTACATAACTAATTTTCTGTTGTTCACTGTATTATTTTTCCACAGATATCTGTGATACCTCTTAATTTGTTGTTAGTACTTGAAAGAAGATAGAGAGAGAGAAATACAGAGAAGAAGAAGAAGAACTGGTCCAGTGTTGGTTGAATTATGAGGAGATTGGGAAAGATTAGGAATGTTAGAGGTAAGATCAGCCATTAGAAAAAAAAAATGGTGATAAGAGAAGATCTTGAATAGAATTATGGATCTTGATTGGCGTCTGATACCATGAAAGAAGATAGAGAGAGAGAAATACAGAGAAGAAGAAGAAGAACTGTAGATTGTAAAATTGATTTTATTGCATTAGTTTGTTTTGAGTACAAGTCCTTATATAGCCTCAGCTGAGGGTATTATTGTAAAAAATGTAACTAGAGAATATTATAGAGAATTCCTAATACAAGTTGGTATTTCTAATTTTAGACTAAATACTGAAAACTGCTGTCTTGAATAATCTTGATTGAATTGTCCCTTGTGGCTGGATTCCGTGAAGTCAATAGTCCAATGTTGCTGTTATTCCTAATAGTACTATGGGTGCTTTACCTGTAGTTTCTAATATTTTAGTAAAGATATTTTGAATTTTTGATATTGTGTGTTCTAATTTCAGTATATTTTCAAGAATTTCTGAACACTTTTAAAGCCTTTCTTATGATTTCTAAAGCTAATAGGCAAAATTGTCACCTTTTACTTTCTTTCCTGCATGAAATTAGTTTTAGAAAGTAGTGGCGACAAATGTGAAAACTAAGATTCGTAAATCTATTCCTTAACTGGTAGGATATATGATAACGTGATTAACCAAATATTTATATATGCATGCTTTTATGAATGCTCAGTGGCGAGGTACGAGCTGTTGAAGGTATTTCAAGAACACTAAGTGTTGGACATGTGGTGTGGACTCCAAATTTCACGACCGGATCTCTGAATTTCTTGGTTTTTGTTGGGTGGTCTTCAGAAAATGGGTTTCAGAGAACTCCTAGAAAGCTCGGCATCAAGTACTGCTACAACCGGCCTTGTTCTCTATATGCAATTCCAAGCCCTTTCCAAAAGTGAGTCCTTGGATTACATTTAAGTGTTGAATTCTATAATTGCTCCAGTTTGACTGTTCAATTTTCATACCTGCATTACCATGACTAGTTGCATTGTTTTTCAATTTGAAATTTGGATGGAACTTCATATCTGCTAATTTTGGCCCATAGACCCAAGTAGTGAAGCCAAAGCTCTGGAGAGATGAAAAAAACGTTCTCTTGTGGTGTCAATATTGAAATGACACTCCATAGTTGACTGTAACTAATCAACAAGCAGACAAGACATACTGAATGATAACAAGAAATGATAATATTTGATGGTGCACTATTAAGATCAATTGCAAACATTGGCTCCAATGTTTTTTTTTGACGCGCTTTTCTGATAGTTCCTTGTATATTTCGGTGACCGTAAAAGTGGAGAAATTTCATATGTGACAGAATTGACCAATCATGGCTTAAGCAGTGCTTTCTTCCCACTATTCAGGTAGCATGCTATTACTGATGACCTTCAACAGTGTTTTCCTGTGTTTCTAATTGTAGTTTGTAAATAATATGATTTCGTTTCTTTACAGTCCTGATGGAAAATACTTTGTATTCCTATCGGCAAAAAGTGCAGTTGACAGTGGAGCCCATGGTGCCACTTCTTCACTACATAAGATTGAATGGCCTTCTGACGGTGTACCAAAACCTGAGTTGACCATACAGGATTTGGTACTACTATTTTCTTTAAGTACCCTTTTATGATAACTTTAATGATGCTACAAAACTTAAAACTGGAGGCACGGTCTGATCAAAGAAAAATCTCCAATATGCCCCATGGCTCAGATTATCCAAATTGTCCCTTTTGCCTTCCTCATTTGTATATATAAATAAAACAGTGAGTAAGGAGATCCATTCTGGGCACATTTAAGTATATATTAAAAGAGAGGTGCTGCTAGGGCTTTTCTTCAGTCTTTTTGTGTCTTACTTCATGTTTCAAATGTCTTATTATTGTTGGAGCCGAGCTATCCGTTACAGTTATTGTGATAGCATGTCCCTCTCATCATTCAATCATTCAGTCTTAAAATGGGCTGATGAATTGAACACCTTAAGAAAATGAGGGTTGATTATTGGTCCAAATTTTTTTAATCTTAGTTAGAGGTTAAGATCTTCATGCCATTATCATATGGCATCAGATATGAGTTCCTTCCAGAGTAGTAATATTTTGACAATCTCAGGTGAGCATCCAAGGATAAGTTAAAAATTAGAACTTTAGGATTGGTACTGGTAAGGCTTCTAAGAGCATAGTTGTTGTTTTGAACTTTGTGATCATTAAAATTAGGTACCAGTGGTAATGTGCCCAAAAGACGAGTCTTTTCCTGGCCTCTACTGCTCTGGGTTCCTCTCTAATCTTTGGCTCTCTGATGGATCAACTCTTGTTGTTTCGTCGGTATGGAGAAGCAGAGATGCAATTCTCTCAATCAATATCCTCAGGTTAATGACAATCTAGTATTTTGTTGCCTCCGACAAATATTTAAAATAGTTTTGATTTACACATCCCTTACAAGGAAAAGCAATCTTTATAACTAAATCCAGTCTATTTTGTCTAGTGGTGAAGTATTACAGGTCAGTCCCGACTCTGACTACTCCTGGGATCTTCTTGTACTTGACGGGCATAACGTTATTGCAGGTAAAACACTGCCCACGCAGTAAAAGAATTGTTCCCATAATAAACCACCTTTAGTTCCTTTACAAGCTTTTGTTATTTGTAGTTACCCATAAGAAGCATCGATAGTAGGTACATCTTTTGTTATAACATAGGTTTGAGTTAATTGGTCTTTTTTCTGTTACTTCTGTAGTGTCTAGTTGCACCATTGATCCTCCAAAAGTTAAATACGGACAACACACATCCAATAAATGGACTTGGGTTGAAGATTTTAGCACGAGTTTTCTGCAATAAAACATTTTTCAGGTCGTTTCACTATAATCAAGTATCTTTTACAAAGGGGTAGAGACGATCTTTGACTTCTTCTAACACAAGTAAGCTAATCTTCTTCTCCTAACTCGATGCACGAGACAACACCTCAATACAACGCTACAAGGTCTGATTGATTACACAATCAAGGACAATGATGCACTACTTGACAACACAAATGTGGTGCACCAAATGCTAAACAATTAGCTAAAGTATATGTTCTCGAATAGACAACAAGAGAATAGTAGCTATCTTAAATGCTCTCAGGTTTAGGTAGCTGAAGGAGACTTGAATCAGGCTCTCTTTAGTGCTCAATTACTGATAGGAAGCTTGTTTGAATGTTTGGATGACCTTTTGGTTCGTTTTTGCATCTCTTATATAGGCTGAACACTTCTTGGAATCTGTGAAAAATATTCCTAGCGTTACAGAAAAATCTCATAACGAGTTGGAAGGCGTTATAACGCCTTGGACTTGTTCCCTCTTTGCTCTTCTACTGCTAACATGTGGGCCAACAATATTCTAACTCGTTATAACGCTTGGCTGAGGCGTTATAACGGATGACAACTCGTTGTGACGCCTTACTGGAGCGTTACAGTAACGTTTGTCTCAGAAAAATTCAGTATCTGCTCCTCTCTCCTTCGGCGTTATGACGCTTTGGGAATTTGTTATAATGCTTCTGTAACCCGTTATAATGAGTTGGCTAGCGTTATGGTAACGTTGTGCTCTGTCTTGTGCCTTGAAATCTTTCCTTGATGCTTAGATCATGTCTTGACTTGTTCAGAGCATGTTTGAGCATGTTTGACATTGGTTTGTATCTGTTTTAACCTGCATATTCATCAAAACTTAATGTGCAAGGCTAGTACTTTATGTGTTTTGCAAATTGTCAAACAAGAAATGAGTTGATAAGTTTAATCCAACAAAAATCAAAATCATCTTTGCAGCGCCGGTGTTCATACACTTCACTTATCAGATGGTTTCAGCAAAAATGACAGTATCCTACTATGCTAATATCAAGCTATAGCAGAACATGGCAAAACTTTTATGGAAGTGTGGAAATAAGGGTCTCCTGGATAATCACAATTTGAAAAACTGCTTGATTGTGAGATTCAACAATAGCATTCACGGAAGTTATTTTGATATTAAATGTTGTAGTATGCAAGGGCTTTGAGGGAAAGAGGTGGTGAGGTCAAGATTATTGTATTCCCAGAGGATAATCATCCAATTGAAATGTTTGTGATGGAAATTTTAAAATCTATAACTGTTATTTTGGTTCAGGAGAAGATCTTAGTATGCAAGAGCAATTGTTATCCTTCAGAACTTGTGGTAGACAGGTAGTCAGTTACAAGTGAATGTTTCAATACCATACCGCAGTTGGTCACACTTGTCCCCAGGAGTTAACTCTGATATGTATCCAATAGTGCTGAACTGTAAAAAGATGAAATAACCCCATTTGTTTTTCTTTTTTCCTTTTTCCTTTTTCCTTTTTATCTTTTTAGTTACCTGCATTTTTTAGTGACATGCTTAATTTAGAATTATCATCTAATTCTTTTTTATTTTTGTTGTTCTACAATTATAATTTTCAAATGCAGGCCCCAATCAGATTTCGAATGCTTTCTTAATATTGGAGTCTGGTTCAAGAAACACTTGAAACAATGAAGTATTCATAAATAACAAGTTTCCATCATTTTTCATGTAAATCTAGAACTAAAATTTGAAGGAATAAGCAGACAAGAGATCTGTCCAATCGGTTAAATGTATTATGTGAATTCAGTTATTCAATGACCTTTCTGAGATTTGATTATTGTTTACTTTCTACTTTGGTTCAAAGCAATATTTGATCTTATTGTTAATGCTGTAGTGAGATAGATTGATGCCTATATAGTGACATGAAAATGGCATTATTAGCTAGCTGGTATTTATGGGCTCGTTTGGCAAATCAAGAATAGTTCTAGAATCGAATAGTAAAACTAAAATTATGGGTGAATAGTGATAATTGCGAAGGAATTATAATAAGGTCTATTCTTCCTACTATTTGAAAAATGAAAATATTGTTTGATAAAATATGAAATAGTGAAAGATTGATTGTATTATGTTAATTTATAATGACAACGATGATGATGCTAGCAATAACAACAACAATAACAGTTGTATAGTGATAGTAATGATGATGATCATCATCCTTATCATAGTTACCAATTGCAAAATTATATTTACAGCATCTTCATCTTTGTAAATATAGTCTGCCTAAACAAGACCATTCGAGATGTACAACATCCTCATATTTGCCTGAACAAAACCATTATACTCTGACTAATTCCCGGACGATAGTTACCAAGTTCCTTGTAATTGAAATTGTGTAAATACAACATTATTAGCAGAAACATTTTCTAATAGACTAATATTTAATAAGAATCAAAGTGGAGGTACATTGTTTTTGAAAAAAATATATATACATTTTGTTACCATTGTGTCTAGCGAATATATTATTCCACCTTTTTAATATTTAATAAAAAAGATTTAATTCCAGAATTATGATAAATATATAAAAATATTTAAAGCTAATTAATTTCACTTTTCACATCATATGAAAAATATTGAATAATTATTCCACTTTTTTCACATTATAATAAAAATATTGGATTTTTCTACACATGTTTTCATTAGACTTTTGAACCTTTTAGGGTTTATAGATATTTTTTTCTCGAAATGGAAGTTAATATACTTTCCGAATTAAACCTGAAGTTTCATTCAGACTTGTTCTATGTTACAGAAATGATATGGCACCAATTCAACAAATTGAGCGCCACATCAGCACCATATCACACCAAAAGAAGTACCACGTCAACATGAGAGCTGTCTTAATTTTAAAGTTTTCTGAATGGTAACTGACGCGTGGTGGGATCGAGAAACCAGCTACCCAGCCTAAAGGACAAGTATCTCTGCTGAGTTTTTTTAACTCACTAATGTTGAGTTTTTGATCTGGATCGTCGGATTAAATTTCGACGGCTCACCGCTAACGATATATGCAGAGATCTGACCGTTGAATTTAATCCGACGATTCATATTGAAATCTCAGTTCTATGCTGAGAAAAAACTCAGCAGAGATATGAATTCCCAGCTTAAAGGGTAGAAGTATAACTGTGGTCTGTCATCTGTGGGCTGTGGCTCCCTGTGCAACTGTATAACAAACACAACACAATCCTCTTCTCCTTTCCATCCGACTCTATTTCTCAGTTCCTCTCTAATGGCGAGAGGGTCTTCCGTACAAGCATTGTACGAGCTATGCAAAAGGACGTTTCTGCCCTCGGGGGCTTCACCTCCCTCCTCTCATGCCATTCAAAAGCTCGCCTCTCTCATGGGTAAATATGAAGTGCTTTTTTTAAATTTTGGTAAATTCCCTGATGCCTTGTATGGCCTCGTATGATGACTATTATGTTATAGCAGTCCAGTTGAACCCTGATTATCTTGGGTCTATATTAAAAATGAGAAATTTACAATCTTTTCCCTCTCTCTCGCTTTTGGTCAGAGAATTTCCCCCCATTTCCTGAGGAGTTGGAACTGTTCTGTGTACCTTTTTTTTTTCAATTATCCCTGGTTTTGTAAGGTGCATGTGGAAAAATGCAATTGGAAGGGGTGAGGGTCCACTGACAGCTTTATTTCTCTTTGTGAAAGCAAAAGAATATTTTATGATAAGAGACTTCATGGCGGACATGTATTTAAGCCAACAACTGCATGCTCAGCTGTGCAACCTGAGATTGGCTTTTATTATATGACAAATAGGAGCTATTTTGGCTTTGTGCATTGTGTATTAAACAAAACAATCATGCTCAGTTCCTACGCATACTACATACCTTGAAATTTTCTTCTCCTAGAAAAATAGGCAGACTTGGTTTATTTAAAAGATTTTCCAATTGAAAATGTTAAAGAAAGAAGAGAAATTGGTGTAGTAGATTACAAGAATTCAATCTACATGCCAAAATTGCACTTGTCTATATAACTAGGATTTAAACCAACATAATTAATGTTATGTATGTCACCTGATACGTACCAGCAACATTTCAAGGAAGGATGGAACTGTTGGTATTTCATCATCTGCCTTTTTACAAGATTTCAAGCATCTTAAAACCTAATTTCTAGAGACTTATTGTCAGATTTTCTATTATCTTCCTCTCATTAGTTCATGTTTTCAGATAAAATTTCACCAGCTGAGGTTGGTTTGAAAGAAGAGACCTTAGAAGATGAGAGAGGTCATGGCTTCTTAGACTCAAGTTTCTCCAATTATTCATCTCGTACTGCTAGATGGCCCCAGCCAATTACTTACTTGCACATCTATGAGTGTGAAAGTTTTACAGTAAGTCAGCATTTAGGTTTTCGTTTCTTTTGACTGATTAGTTGAAGAAAAGAACCAAAAGATTAATTTTCAATTTGAATCTCTGTGTGTATTAGCATTTTCTCCAACTTCATTCCATTAAGTTTGATCAAAGTCTCAATTAAGCCCTATCTATATCAAACTATACATAGACTAATCCAGAGTGTCACAGTTACTAGATTCAGCTTCAACACCATTCATATGAAAACAACTCCAGCTTCGCTATGCAACTTTTCTTTTTATTCACAATTGAATAATTTAATGTTATTTTATACAGATAGGAATATTCTGTTTCCCTACCTCTTCAGTTATACCTCTTCATGACCATCCTGGTATGACAGTGTTGAGCAAAATATTGTATGGCTCCTTGCATGTAAAGTCATACGACTGGGTTGAGCCTGCCAGCCTGGCACACACCACCAAGCCTTTCAATGTTCCAGGTATATTCTTGAGTCCTTCATGAAGTTATTGCAGTATGCTGTGTGTTGTACTATACAGGCATCTGATGCCTGTAGAGTATGGTGTTCAGGTTTTTCCTGGTATCAACTGTGATGATTTCAACAGATATCAGTCTGATACGTACCATTTCTGAGAGGTACTCAACTTGATCGAGTAGGATACCTGAGTCTAGAATGTGGATTTTTTTGTGGGGTTTTGAAATTATTTTACTTCTACTTCTTCCCTTGAGCAGTGAGGTTGGCAAAACAGCACACTGATGCTGTTCTGGAGGCACCTTGTCATACTAGAGTTCTATACCCCAAGACTGGAGGCAACTTGCATTGCTTCACAGCTGTTACACCTTGTGCAGTTCTTGATGTGTTGGCCCCACCTTATGATGAAGCTGCTGGTCGCAGCTGCATTTACTACAGAGACTTCCCTTTTTCTAGCTTCCGTAAGTCCAATTTCTTTATTTTGGAAAACCCAAAACTGAATAAGAAAAGACAGATATGCTGCCACATCATATTAGCTTTTTGTTGGGATTTTAGTTATACCTTAACCGAACTTCAGTATATCATGTGAAAAAGTCTTCTGTATGCCCAGGAACATGGGGAATATATGACGTCATAATGTAATGAACAAATAAGAAATAGGAGAAGAAACAAAGAAAAGGTAGTAAGTGGAGAGGTAGTTTGGGTATCCTAGAAGGAAACATGGATGCATTGAGTAGAAAGTTTTAGCTTGGGCATCCTGAAGAAACTAACTGTTCCTTTTGCATCCATGGAAATGTTGCCAGCTATGTTTTTTTTTGTGCATATAAGGGGTACCTGAAGCCCCCAGCATCTATTAGTAAATTCCTCTTAACGAGTCCCACCTTTGTGCTCACGGAGGCTTGAACCCATGACCTCTTGAAAGTCATCATAGTTAGCTACCACTAGACTACTAGGCCTTTCGCGTTGCCAGCCATGTTACCCAAAGGAAATAATCAACAAAAGGAAGTTGCAGCAGTGAGTTCTTGTTTGTGAATATCTACAAAAATGAGAAATGTTATCTTAGATGCAAAAATGAGCATTGCTAGTCACAAGTGCAGAATTCAGGCCCAATCCAGGCCTGGCAAGCCCAGGCTTATATTTGAAATCAACTACCATTCATTTGTTTTTTCTTCTATATTGTATAAAATGTAGCCCAATTATAATTTTGCCTGGGCTTGGCTGTGGATTATATGTTTGTATTTTAGAGACTCAAAATTAACATACCGTGTGCCATGCCTGGGACTATCCACGTGCTCTGGTCTGCCACTGGCAAAATTGTCTTTCTTTTTATTGCTACATAAATCTGAACATAGTATACACTAATTTAATAGTAATTCTTTGATACTTACTTTTTTACAATTTATTTTCAATAGGAGGGTCCGAGAATTTAGATATCGAGGAGAACGAAGAGGAATATGCATGGCTCGAAGCAACTGATCAACCAAACAATCTCTATATGCGATCTGGCATGTATACGGGTCCTGCAGTACAGGCATGTTTAATATTCTGAAACTGAAATGACAAAGAACTGTAGACTTCGGACCAATATAAAATGTTCATTTAGGTCCTGTTGATTACCAACATAACAGGGGTACTCTAGACTCTAGTGTTTAATATAAATAAAGAAAATGATCTTAAAGAAGTGAACAAAAAAAATTGTTCAGAGTAACTCACCTAATCTGATCTAGGGAAGTGGTAGGACTGGTTAACTTTTCTGACTTAACTGGTAAGGAAGTTCACAATTATTGTCTAGTGTTCAAAACAAGCTGCATGAAATATTTGCTTTACCTTGGGGTTAGTTCTTACTCACCTCCTTGAGTCTTCTATAATTGGTTTAAAACAACCTGAAGGTGGAAAAAATATGAATCCATATCCCCTGGAATTGGGCAGCATAGTGGGCCCCCCTGCAGTCTCACTGCTGCTACAACGTCGAGAGCTACCCGCACAAGTGATTTGCTACAGTACTGACCAGTTTATAGCGTTGGGAGCTGCCCATTCCAGGGGATATGCACTCGAAAAATATACCCTAAATTAAGCAAATGCATTGTTTGAATTGTTACAACGCCCGGATGCAGTATTTGCATGTTTTTACCCTTTAGTCTAAAACACTAATGAATCTTATTCTTACCCCTTTCCTTAATCAGATTAGCTGAAGTTGCAGTGTAAAGTTGAAAATAAAATGATGCTTAATGACCTTATTGTCCTAATCTTAGCTTTCATGTATCATGTTGAATTTAATAACAGGAACCATTCTGCTTTCCAGGAACATTTAGCATAGTTTAAACCATTGACGAAGCAATGTTAGTTTGCATGTACAGAACAAGAAATGAGGAGTTGGTTTTGTTGGGGGCCTAATCATGATCATGAAACATATCAGACTATTAGTTCATTGTAAAATTTCAAACTTTTATCATTTGTATCGGTATTTGATACTTTATATCAGAATTTTCTGGTAGCAATATACACATGTTTGTCTGCCAAAATTGGTCTCTGAACAATTTGGTAAAATAATAAAACCAGTTCATTCGGGCTTAGTCAACAACATGTTGGAAGTGGGCTGCTTTTAGAACATTCTGTAGACGTTGATGGATGCTACTACCACTTGTTAATTC